>VXBI01007928.1:306623-423807 GCA_013397375.1 Toxostoma redivivum | reverse complement strand
CTGCTCCGCTGTGGGGCCATGGCCGCGGGCGGCGGGCGCTGAGGAGGCGGCGGCGGTCGTCACAGCCACAGCACAGGTACGGAGCGCCGCTCTTGTTCGCACCCCCTCCGGCCGCTTCCCCCCGGGCCGCCCTGCCGGGGAGCTCGGGCGCAGGGCGGGGCGCCGCCGCCGGCCTGTCACTTGGGACTCGCTGCCACAGGTGGCCCGGGGGCTCCCGGGGAGGCGCATCCTCCGCCGCCCTTCCCAGGGAAGGCTCCCCTGGGGCAGCCCAGCTCCCGCGGGCCCTGCCGGTCACCTGGAGGGGGCCGGGGGCGATGCCGGGGCCCCCCGGACCGCAGCGCGGGGATGACACGGGGTGAGGACGGGGAAGCGTAGCGCTTCGGCTCCACGACCGAGCGTGCGGGGTTCGCGATCGGTGCTCCCCCGCTGCCCCCGTGGGCCGGCTCTGTCCGTCCGCAGTCCCGGCTGGGGTCTGACTGACTCGTGCTGGGGCAGTCATAGTCGGTACGCGGAGGCTCCGTGAGTTTACGTTCCCTCCTGCGGTGTTTGGGTTGTGGTCGGCGCGCACGGGTTAAGGAAGTTCAGCCTGTTCTCAACATTTCGCTGTAAAAGTGTCTCCTCGCCCTCCTTCCCTCCCTCCCGCTGCACGTCCTCCTCCCAGTTCCTCTTCTCCCTCAAGGGAGGACGAATATGGAGCGTTCCTCCTTTGCTTTCTTGGCTCTTTTGAGGGGCTTTCTTATTACAACCGAAATACTTTTCTTTGGTTTTCAAAAAAAAAAAAAAAAAACAACCCGAAAAAAACCAATCTGCAAAAGGGAAAAAAGAGTGAACTGTAGATCTGAACTGAATTTAAAGATACAGCCTTCTCTCTGATGTATTGCCAGAGTGAGATAGGGAGGAAAATACCCCATTTACATTGTATCTGTAAAAGATCAGTGACGCTGAAATAAATAGTAACAATGCTCAAAATTTATCCAGGTTACACTTGGGAAGAGTCTTACCTGGCTTCATGTTTGTAAGATTTTTTCAGAATCATACAGTTAGACTTTAGTGATAGATACGCCTATATTTAACAAATCGTTGAGAACTAAACAAGGTATTCTCTAGTGAAATCTTCTCTAGGTGGGAATAAGTATTCTTGAGAAAATGCTGCAGCTTAGAAAATAATAGCCCCTCCTTACTTCATGTGGTTCTGTTATGTACAAAATACACAACAGACTGAACTACAGAAACTTAAAATTAATTGCATAAACCACAAAATGCAGACCAATGGATATCCCTAGTACATCAAGTAACGTTTTTTCCCAGGAAGTGTTTGAGAATCAAGACCCAGGACTGGGGGGAAACTGCGGGTGATGACTTGCTAATGATGATCTAGGAAAAGAAAATGATTGATTCTTTTGAAATTACTGCTTCTATGTGACAGAAACACAATGCAAGATAATTAAAACCAAGCAAGGAAAAGATGACCCAGCCTGTCATTAATGCTCACCATAAATTATATATTTTGCTTGTGTGGTTCTGGCTGTGGTTAAGACAACTTGTGTTTCATAGCTGGACTTTTTAAAGACTGCTGACCTGATTTGTGAAACTGATAAATCATTAGAAATGAGAAATAGAGAAGGATGCATTGGACTGTTTTACCTGCTTGTCAGTGTAGACTTGCTTAATTAGATTTTCAATAGCAATTGTTTGGTAAGGTTATAAATACACATGCAGGACAAACAGGGAATCAGACCCAACCAGTATGGATTTATGAAAGGAAGGTTCTGCTTGACCAGTCTGATCTCTTTCTGTGACAAAGTGACCCACGTAGATGAGGGAAAGGCTGTGGATAGTGTCTGTCTTGGCTTCAGTAAAGTGTTTGACACCATCTTCCACAGCATCCTCCTGGAAAACCTGGCTGCTCATGGCTTGGATGGCAGTACTCTTCAGTGGATAAAGAACTGGCTGGATGTCTGGGCCCAGAGAGTGGTGGTGAATGGAGCTAAACCCTGCTGGAAGCCAGTCACTAGTGGTGTCCCCAGGGTCAGTTCTGGGGCAGGTCCTATTTAACATCTTTACTGATGATCTGGACATGGGGCTTGAGTGCACCCTCAGTAAATTTGCTGACAGCACCAAGTTGAATGAGAGTGTTGGTTTGATTGAGAGTAGGAGGGCTCTACAAGGAGACATGGACAGGCTGGATCAATGGGTTCAGGCCAGTGGTATGAGGTTCAACAAGGTCAAGAGCTGGGTCTTGCACTTGGGTCACAGCAATCCCACTCCATGCTGCAGGCTGGAGGAAGGGTGGCTGTAAAGCTGTTTGGTAGAAAGGGAATTGAGGGATGATGGTTGACAGTAGCTGAAAATGAGCCAGCGTGTGCCCCGGTGGCCAAGAAGGCCAATGGCATCCTGGCTTGTATCAGCAACTGTGTGGCCAGCAGGGCCAGGGCAGTGATTGTCCCCCTGTACTTGGCACTAGTAAGGCCACACCTCAAATCCTGTGTTCATTTCTGGGCCTCTCCCTTCCAAAAGGACATTGAGACTCTGGAGCACACCTAGAGAAAGGCAACAAGGCTCGTGAAAGCTGAAGAACACATCTTTTGAGAAGTGGCTGAGGGTGCTTAACCGGGAGAAGAGGAGGCTTGGGGGAGACCTCATCACTCCCTATAACCACCTGAATCAAGGGTTTTGTGAGGTGGGGGCCATGCCGTGCCACTGCCATGCCTGCAGTGAGAGGGCAGGAGGAAATGGATGGTTGGACCGGATAATATTGTAGGCCTCTTCCAACCCTCATGATTTTATGATTCTGAAAGAGTGTTGTTCTTAAGGTATTTTTAAATTTCATATTTGGAGTGAATCATTCAAAGCTCAGTGTTTCATTAAGCCTGGCTTTTGCAAAACATCAGAGTTCTCTAGGCTGATTCAGGTCCGTGTGCTGAAGACAAAAAAATAGTACTTTTTCTTTAAAAGAACAGCATCTATTTTTGCTCTAGTACTAGGGCAAAAAAGTACTAAAAACACCTTCTTTATAAAACATAATCTAGATATACTATTAATATTGCCTAGAATCTTTTATTTGAAATTTAATTTTAATAAGGCCATATTACATATATTTTAAATTTGTCAAATTTGAAATAATCTCTATGTGTTTAACATAGGTGTGCACATATCCACATATGCCCTTACAGCAATTTACTCAGCACATTTACAGAAAAAAAGATAAAGTTTCTTCTTTTCTGCCACCTAAGGTTTGTCAATACACACTGACTTAAAGTAAATTTAGGCATGGGATAGACTTACACAAAGAGATTAAATCCATGGCAAATTTCCTGTTGGATTCCCTTAAGCTGATTATTTAATTTTGCTCCCTCCTTACATATATTCAAACAAGGATACATGTATATGGAAAAGCTAGCTAAATGCTCATTACATGCTCTGATAAGAAGAGTGTTCTTCAGCAAATCACTGGAAAATGGGTTTATAAATTTGTAGAATTCTTTGGGCTAGAAGGGACCTTTAAAGGCCATCTGGTCCAATTACCCTGTAGAGAACAGGAACATCTACAACTAGATCAGATTGCTCAGAGTTCTGACCAGCCTGACCTTGTATGTTTGCAGGGATGGGGCACCTACAACCTTTGGACAGCCTGGGTCAATGCCTCACCACGCTCATAGATTTCTTGTATCTAGTCTAAACCTCCTCTCTTCTAGTTTAAAGCCATTTCTCCTTGTTCTGCTGCTATAAAGTTTGTCCCTGTCATTCTTAAAAGCCCCATTTAAATATTGAAAGGCTTCTGTAAGGTCTTCCCAGAGCCTTCTCTAGGCTGAACAACTCCCACTGTCCCATCCTGCCTTCATAGCAGAGGTGCTCCATCCCTCTGATTGTTTTTGTGACCCTCCTTTGGACCTGCTCCTGCAGGTCCATTTGTTTCCTGTGTTGAGGACCCCAGAGCTGGATGCAGCACTGCAGGTGGGGTTTCACCAGAGCAGAGAATCACCCTGCTGGCTACTCCGCAGCCCAGGACATGGTTGGCTTTTTGGGTTGCACTTGTACATTGCGCATGTCCACCTTCGTGTCCACCACCACCCCCAAGTCAATCTTCTCAGGGCTGCTCTTAGTCAGTTCATTCTACAGATTGTAGTGGCACTTGAGATTTTCCCAACCCAGGTGTAGGACCTTGAGTGTGGTCTTGTTGAACCTGATGAGCTTCATATGGAGTCACTGCTTGAGCTTATCCAGGCCCTTCTGGATAGTATCCTATCCCTCAGGTGTGTCAACCACACCACTCAGCTTGGCGTCCTCTGCAATTTTGCAGCAGGTGTACTTGATTCACTTGGTCTATATCATTAATGAAGATACTAAATAACACTGGTCCTGCTGCAAACTGCTGAGGGACACCACTTTGTCACCAATGTCCATCTGGACATTGAGTTGTTGACTACTCTCTTCTGGATGGGTCCATCCAACCAGCTTCTTATCTGCTGAACATTCCACCTATCAAATCCATATCTCTCCAATTTGGAGAGAAGGATGTTTCTAGGGATTGTGTCAAAAGCCTTATGGATGTCCAGATAGAGGACATCTGTAGCTCTTTTCTCGTTCACTGATGCAGTCACTCCATCACAGAACGCCACTGGGCTGGTCAGGCATGCCCTTAGTGACATTGTGCTGGCTGTTCTGAATCACCTCCCTCTGTCCACGTGTCTTAGCATAGCTTCTGGGAGCATCTGTTCCATGATCATCTGGGGCACAGAGGTGAGAATGACAGGTCAGTCGTTCCCAGGATCTGCCTTTCTACCCTTTGTTAAGCTACAATGTTTCTCATTTTTCAGTCACCAGATTGCCATGACTTTTGAGATATGATGCAGTGCCTTGATAACTGCATCAGCCACTTCTCTCAGAACTCTGGATGTGTCTCGACAGGTCATATAGACTTATGTACATTCAGGTTCCTCGGGTGGTCGCAAACCTGATGTTCAGTTTGCTCCTCCAGTCCATTTTCTGGAGAGGTATATGAAGAAAGGTTGTCAGTGAAAACTGAGGCAAAAAAACTATAGAGCCATCTCATCTGTTTTTACCAGTTTGCCAGTTGTGTTCATCAGTGGGAGTGCATTTTCTTTGACTTTCTATTTCTCTGGACATACCTGTAGAAGCCTTTCTTAACTCTTTGCATCCCTTGCCGTGTTCAGCTTCAGCTTTGCCTTGGCCTTCTGACTTCGTCCCTGCAAAACTGGGCAGCGTCCCTGTACTCTTCCCAGAGTACCTGTCCCTCTTTCTGCTTCCTTTTCATCTCCTATTTGCCCTGTAGTTTGAGCTTAGCTGCTCTTAGTTTGGTCTCAACTCAGCAATGCCAGTCCCATGCCTTCCTTTCCTGATTTCTTACCTAGTGATTGGTACTTGGGCTTTATGGAAAGTTTCCTTAAAAATCTGCCAGCTCTGTCCTGCCCCCATATCTCTGAGGACAGTTTCCCAAGGGGTTTTATGGATTTAGCTCCTTGAATGGCCTTGAATGCTATTCCAAAATTTAGGATCCTGAACGTACTCTTTGCCCATTCCATGTCCCTCAGGGCTGCAAACAGCACCAGTGTGTGACTCCTGTGACCCAGGCTTTCACCAATCTTGTCATCACTGATAAGCTCACTTGGGCTGGTGACTAACAGGACCAGTGTTGTGTCCCCTCTGGACAGGGTTGTATATTATGTGTCTTAAGAAGCTGTCCTCCATGCATTCCAGGAGTGTCCTCCTGAAGTAGCTTGCTGTGCTGCTTTTTTCAGTTGATTTTGTGGTAGTTGAAGACCTCCAGCAGGAAGAGAGCCTGTGAGCACCATGCCTCCTATAGCTGGAACGAGAAGTCTTCCCCCACAGGCTTCCCTGGATGAACCGCAAGGTTCTCTTGATACCTTGTTTTGTTTCCTTTGTCAATATGCTTTCAGCCTAATCAGGGCTGTTCTTCAGGAACAGCTCTCACACTAGCGATTTCTTGTTGTGGAGGGCAGCATTCAGCCACTCCTTCCTAGCTTGTCCCTTCTTAACAGACTGTAGCCATCCACAGCCACACTCCAGCTGCGGGATTTTTCCCTCCAAGTTTCAGTAATAGCAACTAAGTTGTAGCTTTCTAGCAGCACAGAGGCTTGCAACTCCTCTTGTGTGTTGCCCATGCTGTGTGAATTTAAAGTGATCCAACTTGCTAAATTAGTTAAAGATGCTGTGGGTGTTCATTAATTAGTTGCGTGATCAATTTTTTTTTCTTTTTTTTGGACGTCTGACGATAGTTACTCAGTAACAGGAAAGTCCTGTTCCTTTTATATCTGATGCTTCTGCCGTTTAATCCCTTTTTCAAGTTAACAATAGAAGGAAATATTAAATTTAATAGTCAAATTCAATATCCAGAAGTAAAAGCAATTTGAAATGGTAGGTAGGTTTTATTTATACAAATGAGCTATTTCCAGGCTGTTTTGTTGTGAGTGCTTTCACTTCCTTTTCAGTTAGTGTTAATGTTTGTGTACGTCTCACATGATTGGACCATTGTTGTATTGAAAATGGATAATAATTTTACATATTGAAAAGAAAACCTTCAGGTTTTGCTGCATTGTTGGACAAGTGGAACCATTGAGATTTCTCTGAAATGCATGATGAAGAGCAGAAGTGCTGTAGGTGGTATAATATAAGTGTATGTGTTAGGACCTGTATTATTCAAGTACTGGACAGGATGCAGAGAAGACAAAACATTGTGGTGTTGTGGTGATAAACCTGTATGGTTTCTGTCTCGTATTTTTCAGAGTCTTCATACTGTGATTTACAAGTCTGTTTGTTTTGTAGGTAGGGGACACTACAGGTTGATGTTCAGGTCTCCAGAGTTTAGTAGCAGATAATACAGGAAAATACTTTACCTGAAGGCAGTTTACAGTGTAGCTGTGAACTGCTTACTTGAGTAAACACTACAGCACCCAACAGGGTTAAAAGGTCATCTCTGTAGCCGTGCTATGTTGGGCTTTGTTAAAATTTCTGCAAGGAGGGATCTATCAAACAATGTGGAGCTGAAGTACCTGTGTGAAAACCCAACTTTTTCTATAGATGGGTTTGCTTAGGACAAGGAGTGTCTAAGATTATTTCCCCAATATGGTTTGGATTTTTACTGGATTAGCCATTTAAGATAGAGCCTTCAGGAAGTGGATATCTTTTTATTGCCCGAAACTGTTTTGTCGATTTTTTTTTTCTTTTAAACATGTGAGTTTTAGCAGCATTGTTGTGTTTAGTCTTCTAGTCCCAGTTTACTGTGAAATTAATATTTTATTTATATATATTGTATTTAATATATAATATATATGATCTGTGGATCATGTGGCTGGCTGCTTCATGTAATTGTCTTAATTTTCCAAACTTCAGACATCCACTTGAGAGAAGCTGTGCTCTAGAGATGAAAGTGTTGCAGTTTATTTGCCTAAGTGTAACTTCTTTTCTGAGATTTTAGCAAGTTCATCTTCTTGAAGGAAAGCAGAAATCAAAGTGAAATGTAAATAGATGTACCTAAAAATAATCTATATATTCGAATGCTGTTGTATTCTTGAAGAAATTTAATAATCTTTTGCTATTGTATCCTTGAAGATGAATAGTCACTTGATGACACTACTGATTTTCTTATTTAAATTACTTATACTCAAGACCAAACCCATATAAAACTTTATTTGCCATATAAAGGTTTAGTATGTGCTTGAGATGAGATCAACAAAACCAGTCTGGTCAGTTGTGTGAAGACCCATACTCTGATGTTGTGGTGTTTATTTTCTTTATCTTTGCAGTCATTTTTATGTGCACTAGCTCCTTGCCTGGTTTATTTTATATAGTCTAGGAGTTCCTTTTCATGATTAAATTGTGTGACTATGGAAAAAGATGAAGTATTAAAACTTCCATAGAACTTAAAAGCTTACCGCATGCTTTCTGTCTTTATTAACACTTTATAATTATTGCCTATTTGGGGAGATGAAAGATGAACAAAACAAACTGGATCCATTGCTGCTGGTTAAAGAGGGAAACTTTAAAAAAATACCTTCATAGCTGTTATTTTATCTTCTTGTTGTTAGAATTAGATTTAGGATAAATAAGGGCAGCTGACTTGAGCAGAAACTCTTGCCACCTACTCAGCTGAGAGTGCTGGTAAATGCATGTGGTCTGCTGTGTGCTGCCAGCAGAGGCTGGGCTGCCCAGAGCAGAACCAGGGGACAAGAGTGATGATGCACATTAACCTGCAGTACCTCAGGGTGACAGACATGGCTGTGCCACTTGACTGGGTGGGTTAATTGTACATTTGCCTCCCGAGATTGTTCAAGGGTGCTTGCAGTGCATTTTATTGTACAGGAACCCGCTGAAAAACCTTCCAGAGTATAAGTGACCATGAAACAATATTTGATGTGATGTTCCTCCCACCCCCAATGCAGCCTTGAAATTCTAGTTAAAGGAAAATGATGAAGCTTGCTGCTAAGGGTCTATGTTCTGCATTTCATGCCTTGTTGAAGGCCATTGTGAAGGCCATTAAGGCAGTATGTTTTTAAAGGCAGCTGTCAGTATGGATGGTGTGCTGTTTAATCTTTCCCAGTTTTAAAATGCTTTTTAATTGTTTTTATTGGTTCTTGTTTTGTCTACTTGCATTTTTAGAGTGGATGTGAACTAAATGGAAGAACATAAAATAATCAAATATAAATGTTTTTTGTAGGCATTTTTGAGCTAACATCTTTCATCGAATACCAAGATTGGCAAGATCATGGACATGTACGCCAGGGCTCAGGGCAATCGCATGAAATCAAGAATATCTGTTGAAAAGGTAATTAACCTGTATTTGAATAAAAAACATTTCAGAGCTTTTTTGATCTAATAATGAAGCAAGTGAACTGGTTTATTTGTGTTTCTTGTGTGGGTTTTTTTTTTACTATGTTTTAATTTTGGTTGTTTGACATTTCAAGGAGGCAAAGAAATTGCTTTTGCTTTGTGTTTTGGTATATTTAGTTTAGTTGAACTGCGAGACAGCATAATTTAAGGAAAGGGTGCTTTTGTCTTTCAAGATGATTTGATAAAATTGTGATGTATTGAATTCCTAGAATTCGCCTTGTTTATTAGGATATAGCTTTTATTTTAGAGAACATTTTTGAGTTCATATATAATAAATTAAAATACGACTATATAGTCTTACTGAATTCTGTGAAGCCTGTGTAAGGGCATACTTGTAATATCTTTATCTTTAGATCTTGGTGTCTTGTCTGGTTTATCCTTGTGTTTGCATGAACATTTAGGAAGTGCCTTGTTGAAAAAGAAAGTGTGTCTAGCACTTACAAAGGATATTAGTGCGGATTTCTAATATTAAATTAAGTTTATTTATTTTTAAAATTTTTGTTCACTTTAACTTGGAGAGCATAAATACTGTTCCTAAAATTTTTGTGGATATTCTGTAAGTGCTTAATAAAATGAAAGTTGCAGTTTATCCTGAAGGAACAAATTTATTTATCTAATCGAATTCCTCTAGGTAGCTGAACAGAGATAAGTAATTTTCCAGGTCTTTTTTGGTTATTAATAACTTCCTTATTTGCAAGCTGCTGCAGCAGTAACAGGAAAAACTGAGAAGGAAGCATCCTCTCACATGAAAATTGCATTATTTTATTTCATAAGCAGATTTTGTTGTTTTAAAGAAACAGTGTGGTATATGTCCTGTTTGAAAGCAGAGGGAAGGTGTTACGAGACAGACAGGCAGGTAGTCAGTTGTTCCAGGTCCTGACATGGAATGTTCACTGCCATATATTAAACAATTTTTAATTATGGGTGATAATCTTTTACTTTAAGACACATGGTATAAAACCTTGTATTTTATCGGTTTACGAGAACTCCCCAGCTACAAATAGAGATCTTCAACTACAATCAAGTAATTCTGCATCCTTAACCTGAACGTAAACTTACTTTTAAAGGACTTTAAAAATCTGCCCTTTATTTTTTTTTTGTTTCAGTGTACTAAACTAAGCAAATAGCACCCTCCTTGCCTCACTGGGTTTTTAGACCTGTGGGTTACAGAAGCTTCTTTCTAATAGTGACAGTGACCAGTGATTCCTCACTGATTCTAATAGTTGCTTAAAATATTGCCTTTGTGAACTGCTCCATTAATTGCTATTAAGCATTCTGGACTGTGTGGTTCTAGAAACATTAACTCAACCTTTCTTGCAGAATTCTGCATTTTCCTGCAGCCAGACTTCATTGTTTTCATCTGTGGCTGCCTCCTCTTGATGTTTACCTGTGAGGTGTCTATTTAGATTATGGTGTGGAACTTTCATTCTCATAGAACCAGGCAGGAGGGTGGTTAGAACTGCACTGTGTTTCACCTTCTGTTGATTTACCGAAGATTGCAGTCTGATTCCTGTCCTCTTTGTAATACTTTGTCACAGCCAACAGGAATTGTTGCAGTAGTAGCTCTTAAAAGTCAGTGCACAGATACGGTGTGCATATTTAAAGCCTTAGTTTCTATTTTTGCAAAATTACCTCAGAATATTCAGTCCCTTTAAATCTTACAGCAGATGAAATCAGGAAGATCTGCTTTGTTACTTAAGAGCAGAGGAAGTGTGACTGTCTGGCACTGCACTTAATTTCTCTAGAGATTTTGGCATCTTACAGGTTGTTTGAAATATTAGAAAACAATTGTTTTTTAAAACATTCCATGAGACAAATATCTCCTCCAATGTACTGTGATGGATTAGTTGATAATGACTTCTCAATTTGCTGGAACAATGCAAATCTTTGAATTGCTCAGTTGAGCTAGAGGTGTGACAAGGATTTTCACTGTTCATACCTGAGCACTTTGACAGTATTTTTGGTTTTCCTCTAGCACAACTTAATTAATTTGAAATCTGTGGTTGTGAATGAAATAGGATTTCTTGCAAGCATTTCTGTGAGGAAAGAATACCATGTCCTAGAGGCCTACCAAGTAGAACTTTATAGACTGCTTGGGTGTTTTTTGCCCATATGTTGGTGTATGTTGGAAGAGTACTAGTTATAAAAAAAATTTACATCCTTTCATTGAAGATGACCTCTTGTCCTTACCTAAACTGAGCTTGTAGTCTTGGGAGCTTGCTCGTTTTCAGTTTTTAATGTAACTATGTTTCCTAGTTCAGGATTGTGAGAAAACTTTTGTCGTTGTCTGCTGGATAGGAGGATTTGTCTGAAATTTGGTCCAATCCTCTGCTGTCACAAGCACAATTTTGATAAGGATAAGACTATCAAAAAGTTACTAAATATAGCCTCTCAGTTATTGAGGGCTTTAAAACACCTCCCCCCAAACCTACCGCTGGTTTTGTCTTTTTGAACCACACTGTGGTAATAACTAAGATATAAAAATTTCAAGTTGAAGCTCTTCACAAAAAATTTATACCTGTTTGTTCATGGATATCCTTATTCTTCTGCTTATATGATTTCTTTTCTTTTGCTAATGTTCACCCTTCTTATTTTTTTACACATGATGATCTGTCCTCTGTTAGCCTTGATTTTTGGAAGCTGTGTAAACTAAGGTTTTAGTCTGCTTCTGTATGAAAGCCTCTGCATTCCAGTGATTATCCTTCATAGTCCTACTTTCTGTGCTTGTTATGAGTTAATCTTCTTTTTACATGTGGATAATACTGTATGTGCAATTACACAGGATGTCTTTCTCAGTGACTCTGATGTCAGTTCTTTCACTAAAGGATGCACATTTCCCATTTTCAGTGCAGTATCGTATTGACTGTTCATTCATTGCTATGCCATGATCAAGAAGTTGATTAAGGTCTTTTATTTCCCAGCTTTGAATTTGCAATTCAATTTTAAAGCTTGCTTTTAGTTTTTAAGGACATAACTGTCTGTTTCTTATGGTTGTTTTTTAAAACACTTGGGCTGAGCAACTTCTTCTTGTATGATTTGCTGTTCTTCTTAGCTGATGACACCTGCTTACTTCAAATTATCATGACTTCATTTCATATTTACTTTTTTCCCTCATTGAGTTTATTAATGATGATGATGCTTGACATCAGTCTCATGATAAATTCTGAAGATGTTGCTTATTGACCTGTGAACTATTCTCAAAACTCCCCGTTTATTATCTTCATCCAGGCAAAGCCTTCATTTCCAAAACCAGCTCTTTTAGTTAATTCTGTCTATCTGGTTTTGTTAACTCTTCATATGTTTAAGTGATCTATGGAAGTCCAGATAGATGGGATATTTTCTTCTGTGCCTGTTAATTTCCATATGGTCATTATTTTCACATTCTGATTTTTTTTATATTCATAATATGATCTGAAAAACATATGGCATTTCATTCCTCCTTATTAGCTATGGATATATTATCTCTTCAGTTGCATAGTGCCACCATGGGCTACCAGTCCTGCATATAGTCTTGTATGCTGGTCCTTCCAGACCTTAGGGAGATGTTTCCATTGGTTTAATCTTTCTTTTTCTCGTACTTCAGCTTAATATCCTTCAAAATATGGAACTGTCCTTCACCTCAGTAGTTCCTCGTGCTATGCTCTGGTTCTTAGTTACCCATTCTCCCTTTCAGACTTTAAACTAGGGAAAGGTGCCTGTTTATAAATAAGGTGTGTATAATAGCTGGTAGAAAAGCCAACTAGAGAATAACAATCCCTTCTCAAACTGGAGCACTCTTTGCTTGCAGAAAATTAGCAGGTCATGTCATATGAATTTTATTTTTATCCCTAATTACTATTTTGAATGTTGTGACTGATTAAATTATTGTAAAAGCTGAAAATGAGACATTTCAACATTCTAGTTGGGGCTTCACAAATTACTTTTGTACAAGATGAATGAAGGAATTACAGGGGAACAGTCTTTGAGCAGCAATTGCTATTCCAGTCTCCTGTAAATTTGGAAGATCCAGAGAATCAGAGAAGGGCACTGACAGCATTCTTTGGAAAGTACAAAGTAGGACCAACTGTAGCTAAACGTGGGGGGCAAGGGAATAGATAAAAGTGGAAATTAGGTGAACACTTCATTAATTTATTTCAAATGACCCAATAACTGCCTGAAATAGTTTAAAAAATAGTTCAGTTCTATAAAAGTTACTGTTTTGATTTCTTTAGTGTTTCTTGACCTTGGCTGTCAGTGTGGCAGTCTGAGACTTGGCTAGCATTCTGAAATGTATTTTGGCAATTTCAAAGATCCTGAATTTCTGTTTTTTGTTTTTGTCTGTTCATTCTAGAAGTGCTTTCCTAATTTTGTGTTGCTGTGAGCACAACCACGGTGACACTGGCCCTGCTATAATAATTTGGCTTTCAGCATAGTTGTATTTGATACTGCTTTTTACACAGTGAAAAAAAATATTTCTTGAGGTTTAACTGTAATATGTAAGATTACTTTTTTATTATAAAGGGATTGTTTTTGTTGTGGGAGTACCAGAAATGCAAAACATTCTCTATCCAAATTTGACTATCTAGGACTTCTACTATTGTTTGAGAAGGTAGACAAATTTGAAATATCTTGTTGTAAGTTATACACACTGATTTCTCATGTTATTTTTAACAGGGAAGTCTTATAGAGAATAATTACTGGGTTAATAATGTTTTAACTATCTGATGTTCTTATTTGTCTTCTTAACCTTCCAATTTGCTAGAGAAGATAAAAAATTTAAATTAAAAAAAGAAAAGATTGCTGACTTCCTAAAACAATTGAAAGGATCTTGTCCTTTATTACAAGCTAAGTGAACCAGTTTTTATTGTCCTGTAGCCTTATTTGGCTTCATAGTGCTGATTCTTTTGTTCCGCTATGCTTTGTTACACTGGGAGAAAGTCTTGGATTCTTCAGCCTTTTTTAGCCATCCCTGGGTGCTTGCATGTCACCATAAGCGTGACTACAAGATACATTACAAGAAGTATTTACATGGGATTAGGTTACAGTTGTTTTATATTCTTCATGGAATGGGAAAGAGTATATGTGGATTTTCTTGGTTGTTTTTGTTTGTTTGTGTGTTTTCTTCCCCTCTGACTTTTGAAGCCATCTCCATTACTTTCCTTGACTAAAATTGCTTTTCATCCTATTAAAGGAAAAGCTGATGGAAAAGTTCCATATATAGGTACAATGCAAGGAGTAGATGGAATTTGGATTTCTTCTTGGATTCATCTGTTCTTTTTTTCCATGTGTTCTCATCTTTCCTTTTTTTAAAAAATACAGAAGGTCAAACTATTTTGAAATAAAAGTATTGCTTGAAAAAAATGTACCTGCTTCGGCTTCATATCCTGAAGTAAATTTAAATTTCAAACCTGTTGATTTATGTACAAAATAATTTGAAATAATAATCAGAGTAGCAAAACTTGTGGAGAGCAGAGATTAGATGGATGAGCCATGTATCTGAAACTGAATATACATTTTTTTCTTAATTTATTTTTCATTGTTTTTCAGAGTTTTGGTGAAAGTATCCTGCACTCTATGAAGTCACTGCTACACAGCAGGAAGGAGTTATGCAATGTATCAGCAGAGGAATGCTCAAATCAGGAAGAACAAGATAATTTTATTGAGGTTTGCCTTAATATTCTCATTTATATATATTTTCTGGCTCTTATCGAAAACAATGTCTCTTGAAACAGTGTGGAAAGCTGCAGGTTAGTAAATAGGAACAATGCTGCAAGTTACTGGCCTTAAAATCTATGTTCCCTATTGTCATTCTTGAATTTAGTCGCTAAAGTCTTAAAAAGGTTGTGACATTTCAAGGTGACATTTCTCTGCTTTGGAGGATTTGTGAAACTAGAAAAACAAGATTTGTAAATAGGTGACTGGGGTGTACTGCATTTGTGAGCCCTGCTGTGATCAAGGTTGTATGGATGGTATCCTAACAAAGTAGAAGAACACTTTGATTTCAGGTCTGAAGATAAAAGCTGAAGCCTCAGAATTGCAGATCTAGACTTACTTTATGTGATTACGGATGGTCTGAAAGCTGGGCAAGGTCTGGAGAGAAGTAGCCCTGACAGAATGTGGGACTCTCTAGGTAAATTTCAAGCTGTAAGGAGGAATTACTAGAACTGTCTGAGTTACAAGGCTATCAGCAACTTCCCCAAAGGGAAAAGAAAAAAGTAAAAGCAATGGTACTTGTATTATGGGTACATGTAACTTGTATTATGGGTTTTACAAGGCTTCTAATTAGTAGTTGACAGGTCTGACAAGGAGCTTAGAGAAGGAGAAGCTGACCTGAACAGGCCATGTGGAGGAGCTGAGATAGGGAGAATTGAAGCAAAGACAGCTGAGGAAATGGTTAGGGGAGACTGATAATTGCATAAGTAGTAGCAAGGGGCAGATCGATGAGTTAGGTTTGCCTGGATAACACCAGAGATTGTGTAACTGAATGGATACAGTCAGGGGTTGAGACATTTGGGGAGCAGGCAAGAAACTGAGTTTGTGAAGGATGAAAGCTATGACAGGTTATTGTAAGGAGGAAGAGCTATGCAGTGGAGTGCATGCAGAGTGAGTAAAACCTTGTCTTTATCTGATCAGGCAGACCATGCTTTAGAATCTATGAAAGTTTTTTTTTGTCCTGGTGAAATACCTAAAAAGTAGCTGGGAACATGTTCTATATGTCTGCAGTGATGGTCCCTGTGAAGGAAGATAACTGACTTTATTAGTTGCCTTATGAGATCAATCTATTAGGAGCCTTCTGGTTGAAACGTAAGAGAGTCAATATCCTGTAACAGAACAGGTATTTTTTCCTCATGAAATTACAGGAAAAGATACTTACATGGAGGATGGTGTTAGAAGAACTCAGACTTGAGAAAACCAGAATTTAGGTTTCCCTGTACCATTTCCTTTGTACCCGTTGCTTAAGATAACCTTTGAATACTGTGTCTCATACACTTATTTTTAATTTAAAGAAAGGACTTGTGTTACTGATGACCTTTTTATTTTCTTGGCCTACTCCCCAGCAACTTCTGAACTGATGTACTAACTTCAGACATGTTCAAGGTATTAAAAAGTGATTTTTTTTTCTGTGAAAACTGGACCACAATAAAGAGATCCAGATTAGCCTTGTCATCTAGGCAAAAATAGACTCAGTAGTGTTGTGGTCTCTGACAGTTCTCTGCTGATCTCAGTGTAATATTGCCCTTCATTTGTGTGAAGCTATGACTCCTGCTCACTGCCTTTCTTAATGAGTTATTCCATGGGAGAGGGTAAGGGTTGGAATCATTATCTTGAGGAAGAGGAAGGGGCATGTAAGAAGACCAAAAGCAAACACCCATTAAAAAAACAAAGCAAAACTGCCAGAAAAACCCCAACAGCAACAAACTTTAGAGCCTCTCAAAATGTCCTTTAGAGAACTAGTATTTTTCTCAGGTGGTTTAAACCGTTTGATATTTTGCCCCTTCTGTGGAAAAATTCAGTTCATATTGTACACACTGTACAGATAAAAAATGTAGAAATTGAAGAATGTCTTGAAGGTGTTGTGCAGATGAATTGTGTAGGAGTTGAAGAGTAACATTGGTCAAAGAGAATTGTTTCCCAGTTAACACAGTGAATATGGTGCTGCAGATGTATAATTTGGAGCTATTTGGAATGCTATGGAGAAGCATTATTTCCTCTATGATCTTGTCATACCTGACATAAGGATAGTGAATGCAAGCAGGAAGATATTAACTGGAAGCATAAGATCTTTTTTCTTGCATGAGACTCCCCTGAAATAAACAAGATAGAATTTTTCATAGTATGATTTCATTGAAAATGAAGTTTGGGGCTTCTTTTTTACTCATACTTTGAAATAACATATTCAAAACACAAATACAGTTCAAAATAGAATTCTTGCAATTTCTTTTTTCTAGCTCTGTACTTACAGAGATTCTGTGTATATACAAGCTGGTAGCTGAACCAGTTAATAATATAAACATAGTGCTGTTCTTTGGAGTAACTGGAGTAGCTGCTGCAAATTTATGCTTAAAAATCAGTCTATTGCATAGTGCTCTGAAAAAATGGAACTCAAACCTTATAAAACTAAATTTCAAACATCAGTGGAAAATTTAGTCTCTCTGCTTTATTCCATATCTACAAAATGGAAGAAAAGTTTACTTTCTGACGCCCTTGTTTTGAAAATAAATGTTATTTTGGGGTTTTTTTGACTATGCAGATAGCCTATTGATTTGTTGCTAGGGAATAATAAATGAAAACTAAGGAAATCTGACATTTGAAACAAGGTTTGAGCAGTGACTGACTCTCTTCAGTCTGTTTGTGTTGAATGGTACAAAACACCTGTAGACAGAAGAGAGACAATATGTCATAAAATATCTACCTTGTCCACAAGCACAAAAACCTGAGCTAAAACTGATATTTCTGGCATACTCAAGGTTCCTGAGCCTGACAAGACCTTTTTTTCTTGTAGGCTGAATATTTTAATTCTTTTATGTTAGGGTTTGTTTACTTTACAATAGCATGCAAACGTGTGGCTTAAGTAATCTGTTGTGTTTTGGCCTCAGGCTAATCAATTTACATGGTAAATTGCATGATGTGTTGACATTATGCTTTATTCAGCATATCCAAATATATAACAGTTTATCAGCATGGACGGATTTCAGACTGGAACTGTTTTATATGTGCCCAGCCTGGAGCCAGGATGGATAAGCACTGATCTTTGCAAAATCATCTTTATTTTAACTGATGTAATGAGGCTTGTATGTGTTGCTCTGTATATACAAGCAACTAGAATAATTCCTGTGTAGAGAGTTTTAAATGTTATATGTGCTCTTCAGTCTGGTCTGACCTTTCTCAAGTCAAATAGTATAGCATTACCATTCTTTATGTATGACTGTGTGCTACTGACTGAGCAAGCTGTGCTGCCCTAAGGTATGGTTTTTGTGGCAGTAGAATGAAACTTTAAGTTAAAGTCTGCTGAATTTTTAACTCTTAAATATCTGCAGGAAACAGAAAAAATCTTTACTGTACTTGACTGTATTCATGTATTTATTTTACAGATTACATTTATAGATTTTGCAGAAGAGATGGGTACTGCTCACTTGCAGGTACAGTAGATATCTATTTATATTGGGAAATTTCTTCTAAGTAACATTTCTTCTAAGTAGATTTTTTAAATGGAGGAAATTTGGTGTTCAAGAAATGGAATAGATGTATCTTGGCTATTTAAAAGGCTAAGTTTCAAATGTCATTGAAAGGTTGAAAAGAATTATTTTAATATGATAATCAGTGTTTTATATATATTTACAATGTTACCTGTGTCAGTCTTTATATTAGGATGCTCTGGCACAACTTAAATGCAGTAGGGGAGGATGACTGGTTGAGGGGGTTGTTTGGGTGGGAAGGGCCTCAGTTGGTGGTAGTTTTTTTTTTTTGTTGTTTGGGTTTTGTTGTTGTTAAAAACTTGTGTGTATCAGTATTTTGGTTTGTTATCTTACCCTTAGTTGAGTTGTGCTTATTGATAGGGTGCAGTTGAATGTGTGAAACTAAACCTTACTGATCTGACCTCTAGCTGTGAATTGCTGGTGGGAGTTTAGGAACCAGTATTATGGTTGTGCCTTAAGATGTTATTCTGGAGATTTAGATAAGGAAATATTATTTTAAAAGGTGGAGTGTAGCAAATGATGAGGGTTATGATGTGCCATTTTCATAAGTTAAGGATTTAATCTTCCTGTGGAATTTACATATCAGTATAATTCATAACATACATGTTCACGGTAAAATACCATTTTTCTACTCTGTCTAGATCTTAGTAGAGGTTGCTTGTAATAGTTTGCTGATGTTTTAAAAAATAAAACACACTCTGAATCCATTTATTTTCCATATTAGATCAATGTTGCTAATTCTTCAAATTATAATACTAGACTTTCAAGTATGGGTTAGAACTGTTTGACTGTTTAGAGTTAGATGGAATTTAGAGAAAGTTTAGAGAATGAGTTTATGGAGATTTGCTTTGAACTGTAGAGATCAGTAGTGTTTGGAAAAAAATTGTAACTCTTTCATAGGCCTCTTCTGTATTAGATAAATCTAAAGGTTGTCCAAGGTCTTGTTAAAGAGGTGCCTTGCTCATATTTTTGTGATAGGGAGCTAGAACACTGTTCCAATAAAACACACAAAGAGCAAGTAGAGATCCACTGAGAACCATCATTAGCTGAGGTCAGTGTAGTTGGGTATTTTGTAGGATGTGCAGCTACTTTTCAGTACTTTCAAGGTTCTGCTTTATGATGACTTTTAGGCATTTTCCAAATATGGACTGAATTGAAACTTGTTTTCACAAGTTTTACATCACAGTTTGAGAGAGTAAGTGGGAGATAGAGTAAGAAATAGGGAAAAAAAGAAAAGCTTTCCCAGAATTAGCAGCTGTTAGGATGTAGGGGAGATATGAAATCAACCCCATTGTCATTTGCATGCCATTTTTTAATTTTGTATTCTCAATGTTTTTATTTAAAATCAGGAGTTGTCAGCTGTTTCTGTAGAGCTTCCAGATGTCTTGAAATCTCTCCAGTTGCACAAACTAAAAGAAAATGAGGCTGTATTTCTAAAAGACTTAAAGAAAACCTTGGCAAAACCTCAGGTAAGATTTTTATGTCGTCTTGCATATTAGAAGCATTACATTTTGCCTTGTACAGAGTTTAGTCTTATTACACCCTGTCCTGCTTCTGGTTTTGGGCAGTATTAGCCACAGTAGTTTTATGTTATATTTCTGTTGTTTCATTGAAATAAACTGTGCTATATTGTTTACAGAAAATACTTTATAAATATTTAATTATGGTGCTGATCCCATGCTTCTGCTAGGCTGTAGTCCCTTTCCCTGGCAATTTGGAAAGAATATGAAATTTGTCAGCTTACCTATCTCTGCTCTGCTCAGATAACTTTGATCTTCAGCAGACTTTATTGTTGAAACAGAGGTGCTCAAAATTAAGGGAAGGTCTGGTGTTCATAAAACTCAGTGATTCTTTTCCTTTAAAAAGCTTACAAATGCCATTAATGATATAATTTCCATGATTTTTATATTGTTCCCATTATTACCATGGTAATTATATTCTTTCCAATTACAAACATTTTATGTTAGAGCAAAGATAACTCAAAGAAATAGATATCCTATAAACTGAAATATTACACAGCATAAACATGCTCTGAAATACTGTGCTGCTTCACAAATTTTTAACATGCATTCTTTAATAGATTCTTGGGTACATGTTATCATGGTTATGTTACATTATTGCAATGATTTATTCAGAATGCACACATTAAAAAAAGAGTAAGTCATTCTAGCTATCACTCTACACAAACTGTTGAATTCATATTCTTACATATAAAATATTTGAAAATTATTTACTCTTCATAAAAAGGTATTGAAGGAATCTCTTGAAGCTTGTTGTGTTTGTTTTCTTATTCCCCTCTTTTTCAAGAATCAGCTTCCTGAAGTGTTTTGTGTGATGAGACTGTCTCCATCATTCCCAAGGATCAAAGTTGATTATATATTTACCTTGCTAAGCAAGTATACCACAGGCATAAGATATGCAGTGGAAATAAACTCTTCACAAAAACGTCAAACAGAAACAACCCATGGTGAAGATGATGACACCAATCAGTCAGTTTCTTCAATTGAGGATGATTTTGTCACTGCTTTCGAACACTTAGATGAAGATGAACCTTCAAAGATACTAAGTGCTGGTGAGTTCTTGCACACTTGAAGAAATTGGTATTTGAAATTTAGGCTGTTGGGATTTAATAAGGAAGTATATGTAAATAAATTATAATTTTTTTCATTAATCATGCTTTGTAAAGGGATATTATGCAATTGAAAGATTAATTTTTTGCTCTTTTCAGATTACCAGCAGCTTACCAACTCATAAACCAAAGATTCTAATCTCAGTGTCAGATGGATATCAAATAAAATCTTGTTCTACTTTGTATGCTAAAAAGCACATTAATTTCTCAGTTATTAGATTTGTATAAGATTTAAAGAAAATGAAAGATCGCTTTAATCATGAACAATGAGCTAGCATTTTGCAACATAAATAGTAATAGTAACATAAATAGCAAATATACATTGACGTTAAAATCTGACCAGTTTGCTGTAGTTCTGCAGAAATTCTTGGTTTTTGAAGCTCTCTCTTTTAACCTTTTTTTTTTTTTTCAGGTACATGCAGCTTTACTTCTCAAAACCATCGAGATGCTGCTTCACAGACCATCCCTGCTCAATGTTTAGAAGCTGTTGACTCAAAGATTCTTGTGGGTTCTGCACGTCGGAAGTCATCTACCAGATCTTCTACTTTGATTGATATTTTGGGACTTAAGGAGCTGTCCTCAGTAAAGAATTCAGTTACAACCTCAATTTCTGATCCTTGGATACAAAGGAGTTTCTATAAACCGTATAATCCCTCTGATCAAGGTGTTAATTTTTTACGTAAAACATTATTTTCTTCCTCACCAGCTGAATCCTCTGAGTCAGATTGCTCCAGCCCAAGCCCCATCATATTCTTAGATGAAGAAGGTTATCAAAAAAGCTTGAAGGCAAAACTTCAGCTGCCAAAAATTCCAGTAGTAAAAGATGGTATAGAGGATTCAGATTCAGAAGTGAGTGAATTTTTTGATAGTTTTGATCAGTTTGATGAGCTGGAACAAGCTTTGGAAAACTCTTGTAAAATTATTAGAGATCCTATCCTAGGGAATCCTGCCCAGAAAAGAAGGACTGCACATGAAAAATTGTCTTCTTCAAGCATTACAATGAATCCTCAGAAATTCAAGTTTGATCGTCCCACTCTCCCAGCCAATGTGAAGAAACCAACTCCTCGTAAGCCAGAATCACCATACAGCAGCATCTTTGAGGTCCCGGATTCCCCTCGCCCGGTTAAAACATCAGGGGAAGAGAATGGAGGCTTCTTCAGCCCCATTAGGACATCGGCCTTCAGCCCCCTAGGGAGCTGCGGTTCTTCCGAATGTCTGTGTCGAATTAATCTTGGTGGAGATGGGACAGGTCAAAGTCACCGTGATGCAGCTTATAACAGTTACTCAGCATATGCTGACAGTGTTTCATGTGAAATACTGGGTTCTGTTTTTTTTTCTGAGTCCTCATCAGAACAAATGGGTGCAGAAAATGATTCAAAGCACAAAAGGGTTACTTTGAAAGAGAAGAAGAAGCAAGCTGCAGATCTCAAAATGAAAACTAGTAAGGAACCAGAGAAGCAAGCAAAATCTAAACATAAGTCAATAATGATAAGAGATAGCATTCAGAAATTTGCAGCTGAATTGGTTGAAAGAAGTTTTGGCAGTGCATTTAAAGACCTCCAAAAAGGTGTTTCTTCATGCACAAATGCACTTTGCCATTTGGCTGCTAGGTTGACTTCTTCAGTCTTTCAAATGGCTTTTTACGAGATTGGAAGGCGTAGAGCAATCTCGCTGAAGGAGCGTGCCATTAATGGCATAGCAAACTTTTTGGTGAGCGAAGCTATAACTGGTGCTTTGAAAGAATTGCGTCAGGTAAAGAAACAAATATTTACCAACACTGTTGCACGCTTCGCAGCAGATCTCGCTGAAGAACTTGTGTTTGAGGGAATCATGGAAGTATGCCAGTTTTCATATCCATCAACACCTACTGCACAGCCCTCATCATTTGATTATGAAAACAAAGTGGTAAGATCCTATGCCCGAGATTTGTCTGAATCTGTCATTCAGGAGGCATTTATTGAACTATCTCAGGTTGATGTGACCTTCACAACACAAGCAGCCATTAGTGTTTCCATGGACAATATCAAATATGTAAGTGCAGAAAGTATGTTAGAATCAACACAGACTTCCACAGTTTCTCCTAATTTTAATGATAAGGTAACACTAAAGCCAGTCCAAGACTCCAAGAAGGAATATAACATACAGAAAGCTCTATTTTGTACCTCTGGTGTTGTGAGTTCAATACCTGTGCCCTTAGCTGGAAGAGCTCTTTGTCAGCAACAGGTTTCCTCTGATGCTTACAAAGCGAAAGTATCGACTGTTCCAAATGCTATTGACAGTATGAAAGTATTCAAAGATTCCACTCATCCGTTTTTCACAAGCAGAACAAGAGAGGAGGAAGTTGCTTCTTTCAGAAATATTTATCTAACTTCAGATCACAGTCAAAGTACTGAAAGTACTCCATCACTCTTTTGTAACCAGAACGATACCAAGCTAACAGATAACAGATCTGGAATGAACAATAATTCAGAATTAACAAGTGGGTCAAAAGGCATTAATACTTTCTCTGGAACTATGGTAGATATGATAGTGAATGAAGCTTATGAAACCATAACCTCATCTAGAGTAACAAAAGCAATAGAAGAGTATTCAGATTTTTTAACAGGAAAAATAATAGATAAAAAACCTTATGTGCAAGGAACTGGTGAAGACTCCCCCAAGAGCATGTTTGCAGATCATTTGGCCAAGTATGTCATAAAACAATCTATGGAAGAAAATAAAACCGTGTTATGCAACACCAGTGAGAATGTAACATGTAATGTGAGCTCACAGACTTATAGAGATACCAATCGAAAAGAACAATATGTGATAAAGAAGCAAGAGGCTGAGAAACAAAGTAATGTTTCTATAATTGTGGAACAACAACAGTTGCCTTTGAATAATCCATGTAAATTTCTTTCTCCAACTCGTTCTGGTCAGTGTGTTTTAGAATCTAAAGATTGTCGGCAGGAGCAAAAAGGAAACAAGTTTTCCTCAAAATCACCACCGCCTTGTTCCACTGTGACTTTTGCTAGGCATGTTCTAGAGGACTGTACTGACACAGGAAGCTGTTCAATAACATGCTTAAACAAGCCTTCCAAAAAAACCAATACCCAGAAACCATCAGCAGGAGCTTCGAATTACAGGCAGACTGATTGTTTTCTGCATGCAAATAGCTTTTCTTCAGAGATGTTTGGCAGTGAAGGTACTTTGCAGATAGAAGAAAAATCAAGCCTGAAACATGGAAATACCTGTTTAGTGCCTGATACACCCCCACCAACTCCTCTAGTACCATGTCAAAGTAGTTCTGAAAGGAACCTAAGAAAACTGTCCAAGAAACTCAAGGGAGAGTTAGCAAAGGAATTTGCACCTGCAACACCACCTTCTACACCCTACAATCCATCCATTACCAATTCATCTGGAACTGAAC
Source organism: Toxostoma redivivum (assembly GCA_013397375.1). Taxonomy (NCBI): domain Eukaryota; kingdom Metazoa; phylum Chordata; class Aves; order Passeriformes; family Mimidae; genus Toxostoma; species Toxostoma redivivum. Next base: position 399,725 of record VXBI01007928.1, on the reverse strand, counting down.
ATGACTCTTTGGAAAATGAGGAATTTATGCTGAAACTCATGCGGTCGCTTTCTGAAGAAGTGGAAAGTAGTGAAGATGAAGATCATTCTGGAATGCCTGTTGAGAATGAGGAGCATTCAGCAAAATCAATTCAATATGCAGATTGCCTAGCTAGCCACATAATTTCAGTAGCAACTGAAATGGCTGCTTCCCATTTAGGTGGTAAAACAAATGAAAGAGAAGCTGGTAGGCCAGCTCAGTTGGGGATGCAAAAGAAAAGATGTGGATATACTGCATTTGTAAATATCCCAGAAGAGACATGTCATTCCTTGTGGAATTACGCAGGTGATGTTGCAGGAAAAGTCATCAATGAGGCAAACAAAGTAGTGAAATCAAGGCATTGCAAGCTGTTGAGGTTGAAGCGGTTTAACTGTCAGGTGGATTGCTTTTATGTGAAAAGAGGCGATAAAGATGGTAGTTCAAAAGAATGGTGTGGCCCAGTACAGGACCAGTGGTTGGGGGAGAGAGATTCATCTGGGCCTCCTTTACCACAAGGTTCAGGCACAACAGGTTTGACTTCCAAGTACCCGAGCTGTGAAAGTGTGACTGATGAGTACGCAGATCATGTTATCCGGGTTCTGAGAAGAGAAGGAGGTAACGCTGAGCTCTTAGTGGATCAGTACGCCAGCAGACTTGCTTACAGGTCTATCAAGTCAGGCTTGCAGCAAGCTGCTAGAAAAACCAAATTCAGATACAGCAGAAAGACATTTTCTGGGCAAAATACACAGGTAAATGGTAAGCTGGAGCTGATCAAAGCAGAGAATAAAGATGCCGTACAGCAAGTGAAAAGCAGCATTCATCGCTGTGAAGGTCAAATGTTGGAGAGGAGTGTCCTCACACAAAGAACGGAATGTACAGAGTTGCTACATTTTTCTGAATCCCTTGCTCACAGTATCACTTGTGATGTCAGGAGGAAGCTGAAAATGTCGGGAACATGTTTGCCAAAGTCTCTAACAGATTCCTGTCTATATAAAAAGACTGAATTTGATGAAGTCACAGGGGATCTCATTAAAACAAGGTTTTCTGGAACATTTCTTCCTTTCTCCCCCGATCATAAACTCTATCATAGTACAGGTAATATAAATGAAAATGGCTACAGTGAAGGCATAATTCAAGCTATAGAACAATATGCTAGGAAAGTAGCAGATGATACGCTAGAAATGAGTTTAGAGTCAGCTGTTCTCCATGTGGCTGAAAACAGAAAAAATGGGGATAAGCTCTTACATACTGAGAAACTGTCTCCTTTTTCTGGAACTGTCTGTAAATGCTGCAGTATGAAGGAACATCGGTACTGTACAGAAAGCATGTCCCATCATCTACCTGCACAAGAATCCTGCATTCCAGTGAGGCATTTTCTTCATTCAGGATTGGGTGGTGCCTGTCAAAATTCAAGAGTGTTTCAGCTCGATATTCCCAAAATTCATGTTGATGTAGAACAGAGGACAGTGTCTTCTGACAAGGGGGCTACTGCGGCTGTAGAGAAAGCAGAAAGAGAGCTGAGTTACACAAGTCTGACAGCTGACAGTGGTATTGGACAAGATGGAGTCAGTTTTGCTGAAAGCCTTACTACTGAAATAATGACATCAGCTATGACTAATATTGGTCAGGCAGTTACCGTAAGGTAATATTAATTTTCTCTTATTTGTTGCATTTTGTACCAAAAAAAGGATTATTAATACAAATATGTGCTCAGAAGGAATTTTAATATATATTTTCTTAGAAAGACACACTTTATTTTCTGAATGTTTTGTTTTTGTTCTTCTGGTTATATTTAAATTACTCAGAACTAGGAAAAAGGCTTTATTCCACCTATGTGAGCTTGAAATGAAGGATACTATGTATATCGGCACACGTATGTTCCAGCAGGTAACTAATAAGTGGAACTTACTATTTCACCTTCAAAATAGTTCCTACAGTTGTCCATATTAGTCCTTTCAGGTTTTGTTGATCTATGAGCCTTAACAGAATCCAGGTTTGTTCCCTGTTCATACTTCTTCTTCAACATCTGATGCTGGTCAAATAAGCCATTGCTTTTTAGCATGAAGACTTCAATTTTTTTATTATGGCTGTGTTGTGGTAGTGTCTTTATTACTAAAAAAAAAAAAAAAGAAAAATAACCTGTTACTTTAAGAAAAAAAAACTTGCTAAACCACACTTTAGCTTATAAAATAGTAATCCAATAATGAAGGAATTGTAATCCTTGTGTATTTAGCGAAGGGTAACATACTCTTTCCTTTAATAGGCCTATAAATAGGAAATGTTTGCCACAGTAAATCTGTGGCAAACAACTGTTTCCTAAAACAGGTTGTGCTGTGATCAGAGTGAAAGCTTTTGAGGTCCGAGACCAATCCATACCTTTTTTATTTTAAATTTTGAAGTAATACTTATATTCTTACTATTTTTTTGAGGGGAATTCCTCACACTCTGGTGTTTCTCTGGTGGTTAGAGGGGCATCATGATGAACAATAAATTTTTATATGTTCAGTGGCTAAAGGCCACAGTGGGACTGAATTAAATTTTTCAAGGTTTGATATGAAACACATACATACTAACAGCATAAAAGTGCTCTTGAGTAGTGTATTGTTGATCTTTGCACAACAGGGTTGAGTCCTTACTCAGTTTGTGACAAAAAAAGAAAGTCATGTGGTGATGTTTTTCTATGCCTATGGTATCAAAGATTACACTTTATTAAAATATTCTAGTTAGAATATGCCAACAACAAAATGCAGGGTTGAAAGAGATACTATCTATTATTAAATTTGGGGCAATGAGGTAATATTAGGATTTTGCTGACAGAATTTTTTCTGTTGTCATCTAGTGTGTGGTATATAATGCATATATTCCTTGAGAAACTGCCTTGTGTGATGTAGAGAACGGGTGCTGGTATAACTGTAAATAAAAATGGGGAAAATGACCTTTTTTATTACCCTGATGGGTTCCAGTTCAGCTACATATTTGTACAAATTTGTACTCACTGGAGCAAAGTCTTAGGAATTATGGGCTTAAGGTTGGCTTTTTAAATAGTCAATGTTACTGTGGCTGCTTGCTATGTGGGAGTAGGCTGATCATTTTTCTTGAACTTCCTATCACTTCATATACATATATAGATAATCACAGTGTGCATGTGAAAGTTAGCTCATAACTGCATGTTCTCATTTTGTAAGGTTTTTGGGGGACTTGTTGTTTTTTTTTTTTTTATTAAGGAATTCANTCATAACTGCATGTGCGCATTTTGTAAGGTTTTTGGGGGACTTTTTTTTTTTTTTTTTTTTTAATAAGGAATTCAAACTTTTTAAATTGAATTTTTAAAAGTGTCTTCTAAAGATTAACTTGTATGAGGTATGGTTGCTTGATTGGTTTTTGGATAAAAAAATTAAACTTACTTCCTGAGGAGAAAAATTCTGTACAAGTCATGCATTGCTGCACTTTTTTGAAGGAGAAAAAATAAGCTTTTTCTGCAGAAAACTTTTTTTTAAATGAATCCTAATATTTTAGACACCAGTTTATACCTAAGCACTTTGCCCTCAGTAGCAGACCACTTAGCTGCTGGTGCCTGAAGGCACGTCAGGGAAAATAGCAAAGCTGTCCTAGGGTAAATAAGTTCAGAAATGGTAAGTCTTCTGCTTGAAAAGTGTACCTTGATACACAGTCTACAGAGCTACAGTGCCTTCTGTGCTTCATAGCAAATAATATTCCAAATGAGAGAATTCTTTATACCACTCTGTGATTTCTAATGAAAGAGTTGCAAATAGCAATCTCTGACCTGAGCCTATTGATGTTTCAGATGAATTTTTTGCACTATTTCTTGCGTTAGGAATAAGCCACAAATTAAAGGATTCCCTACCTTTTCTTTTCCAGTGGAATTTGATGTCTTTGGAATGGTTTTAAATTGCTGTGAATGAACTAACACAGATCAGCATGAAATGCAGTGATGTTTTTGTCTTAAATTTTTGTTTAGCTCTGTTGGAAGAGAAGGATTTCACTCTGTTGAATCTGTTGTTAGCCAGCAGATGAGTCTTAGTATTGGTGATGATAGCACTGGGAGTTGGTCCAATCTAAGTTTTGAAGATGAACATCCTGATGAGAACAGCAGTTTTCTTCACCTAAGTGACAGGTAATTATAGTATAGCTAAACAGTTACCTTGACATCAAATAACTTGTCATCAAGGGGTATTTCTTCTAAGGTTTGGGGGAGAAGAGGTTATTTTTATCTTCAACACACAATGACTTTTTTATTAAAAATGGCTCTGATATTATCATTTTGTTTTCTTACAAAATGTTGTTGGCCATGAATGTTCATACTCTAAAATATATGGAGAGTGCATTGTCATTGATGCCAGGGAATCACATCAAGTAGAACTGTACGTACAAAATTAAAGTATTAGCAAAAGATGTAAGCATTTTAAAAACAACCACCATGTGTAAAATGCAGCTTGAGAATACAGTTTATAACTTGTGCTCTAAAATATTAAAACTTAAGCCTTGAGAAAATGTTTTATATAAATTCATTTCTTTTTGAAAAAAATAATAGGTTAATTTGCGTGACGAGATTTACAGCTATTTTTGTCTTTTTTGGGACTGGAATTTATAAGCTGCTCTATCTGACATTGGTGGAGTATTTATATACTGCTAACCATGGACTTGCGGGTGTGGAATACTGGAACTTACTTGTTCAGGGTAGCAACTTACAGAGCTTCTCACTGCACTGTCCCTGGCTGATTGATAACTAACAGAGATTAGAATGGCAGTTCTAAAATTTGCAGTATCTCTGCCTGTTTCCAGGGAGAATTATACTGAGAGTTGTGGCCCAAGCTTCTATATAAGGAATGTATGAGGAACAAATAAACTTAGATTTTTGTGATTGATATAAAAAAGTTCAGCATTTCTGTTGAAGAATAGCAGAAATGGGAGAGAGATTTTTTTCTTTAGTTAGTACTTCCAGCATTGCTGAGATAAAGGAAGTATGGGAGACATGCTTGCTTAAGTAATATCTAAACAGGTTATTTGGTACCAATGTGAAACTACTCAATTAAATGTCTGCAGTATTTTTCATGTTTTGCTTAACTAAATAATTTAATCAAACCACTACTATAATTTACCATTCATACACTTTAATAATTTTGTAAACGAATACATTAACTTAGGTTATTTTAGTAAAACATCATTTCTTAAGTGAAAATGATTATGAAAATCTGTGTATAAGGAAGAATATTCTCTATATTGGCACAAATACACAATAAAATATAAATTAGATGATAATGGGAAAAATTATTAAAAAATTCTGGACCAATAGTGCCTGTGTTATATTTGTTATTTATTTATCATTCCCAAAACAGATATAAATGAAAATAAGGTAATTTGTATAACTTGGAAGAAAATCTTTGGCTCATTAGAGGAGGAATGACCTGAGTTAACGTGTTACTCATAGAAAGGGAGACATAATTTGGATAGCAAGGTGTTGATGGAGGAAACAGGCATGTGCAAATTGGTGAGCTGGTTTTGCAGAACTAATTGTGGCTTGGTAACAGCACGTGTGTTCATCTGTGTTGCTGAGGTCTGTGGAAGGAAGGATCTGGGGTTGTTGCCCTGTGTAAAAAAAGATTGCCGGGGGAGATCTGTAACAAGAGCAGACTCAGTAATAATACCCTGTTGTGGTTTAACCCCAGCTGACAACTAAGCCCTACCCAGCCATTCTTGCCAAGGTTGGGGGGGGGCTAGAATTGGGAGAGTGTAAGTGAGAACACTCATGGATTGAGATAAAGGTGGTTTAACAGGTAAAGCAAAAGCCATGCACAAGCAAAGCAAAACAAGAAATTAATTCACTGCTTCCTGTGGGCAGCCCCATTAAGATGGAAGTTATTTAGAGAACTTGCTAGGTAGTTACGCAGGGAAGTGCTTGTATCTTCTGATTTTCATGCCAAAATCTAGCGACTTAAATTTAGAATTAAAAAGTTCTTAAGTTTTCTCTCTAGTTGATGTGTAGGTATAAGCATAGGTGTAGATAGAGGCTTTTCATCCATCATCCGGGCTGGGTTATAACTCAGAGCAGAAGCCTCTTTTCTTGTTATTCTGCTGGCTCTCGTTGAAGAGCTGCATGAACCATTATAAAGGCATTATAATGCCTTTGTCTGTTTATTGCTTGTTTGGTGGTTACAGGAGTTTGTTTTAAAGACTGCTAATTTGTCTGCTAATTAGAAAAAGGTCTCATCCCTTTCTAATACCTCACTGTTAATCATGTAGTTCAATATATATGATTATTTCAGACCAAGATTGACCTCTGTAAAGTGCATTAAGTCTCTTATCTAATCAAAACAGTAGTGTGTAGAGGTTACTCTGTTAGATTACAAATTCTTTATCCTTTAGTCTGAGAACCAGGGCAGCTTTTACTTCAGTTTATGTTCTGCATCTATTACTTCCAGTGAAAGAGGTGCTGTGAGCGCATAGTAGTTGTACCAATAGGCTATATTAAAAATTTTTATACCTGTAATTTAATGATTTTAAGCCAAATTTAATACTACATGTAGAGTGTAATAATCTCACACAGTAGCTCGAGAAATATTTTTCAGACTAGGTTTGCATTCTCCACTAGTTGGTTTCTTCAGAAGCTCCTGCTCTTTAATTTTCTTTTTTCTTGTTTGCATAACAAGAGAACTCTTTGAATTTTCTTTGGATGTGTAGTCTAAATAAGCAGCAGTGTACTGAATAAGACACTTGCAACCTCTTAAACTTTTTTTTTATGTTATTTGAGGGTGTTTATATTGTGGACTTGCTAACCTGCTGTTCAGTGTTTTGAAATTGGTATCCAAGCAGGCATGCTGGAGATCAAGGGACACTGATAGGTGATAATGTAACTGGCAAACACTTCAAAGCAATCAGTGTCTGTCTCTTGAAATGTTTTCTTCCATCATCTTGCTATATGCCCTGAGTGGAAATAAGCTTCAACAGTCACATAAAACTTAGGTAGAGAAAGCATCTTCTTGCAGCAGCTGTTCTCTGCAGTTACTCTGCGGCTTCTCATGCCATCTCTAGTAGACAGTCTGCTTTCTTGAAGAATGCTGGATATTTTGAAGTCCTGTTCTTGGAAGGCTTCCAGACATGCTCTGGAGGAGGTATGAAGCTGGGGAATGAAGATTTAATCATATGACTTGCTCAATCTTGTACATATTGACAGGTTTAACAAACTGGGCTATTTATAATGACTGAAATTAATGAGTGTAAGAACATGTTCAGTTTTTTCAGTTCTTTGCATTGGCTTGAATGTAGTCATAGAATAAATGCAGTATTTTTGTGAACTGTGAGTGAAGTAATCTTTTCAGTATTGTTTTCGTAGATTTATAAACCTCCCTTTTTAAAAAAGATAAATTTGTAGAACGATATTAAAATTAAAAAAAAAATATTTAGGAATTCCATCTCATCAGGCTGTTGGAGATCATTACTGGGTTTTTGGAGTGAGATGGAAGGATTTTGTATGTGAAGTTGTCTTCACAATGCATAATTTTATTAGCTGCTTCCTAAGTAAATAATACAGATGTAATCCATTTTCCTATGAGTAATCCTTTTGAAATTGTTGAGCTTTTATAAATAACAAGCGATGTGCTTAGACCTGAGGACAGAATTCCTCCTAGCACTGATCTGAAAAGTTAATGAGTACAAATTAATACTTTCACCAGTGCACTGAAACCTGCTAGTTTTGCATTAATTGTGCACATTGCTGCTCTGGATAGCACTGAGAGTCATGTTTGTTCCAGCAAACCTGTCTAGAAAGTTTCAGTGCTCTTGCATTAAATGTCTTGACAAAAGAGTTGTAAGGAAAATGAAGGTTCTAGTTTGAGCTATTGTTCTTTTCTAGTTCAGCTGTCTTCTCTTCTTCTCCTGGCAGTAATGGTAACAGCAGTAGCTGGAGCAGTCTTGGTTTAGAAGGGGATGTGTATGAGGAGAATTTATCCTTTCCAACATCAGACAGGTTGGTTGAGTTGAGAAATATAAACCAGATGGGTTCCTCATAATTAATGCATGAAATCATCATTTTTAAAAATAAAAATACAATACGTTTTTTATGCTGACGCATTATTCACACTCTTCTCACTTAATCACAATATGATTTTTTCATTAATTAATCCACCCTGAGTGATTAAATTTTTCTGTGCTAAAACTGATTAATATGTTTTGCTTGCAAAAAGATCCTTTTTTGCATGTTCTTGCCTGCAGTTTTATAAGTTTTTAGATTTACTTTTTTTCATGCAGACTAGAGCTTGCTTCCTACAGGATTTCTGTTTTTTTTTTTCTTTTAGCTTGTGTAAATTTTCAGAATTGCTTAGTAATTGGTTTTTATAGACCACTTAGACTTAACTATAGCTATTCATATCTGTGATGTAGGTGGCTCAACCTTTTCACATATGAAGCAAAGCTATTAAAATCAATACGTAGCACCTTTAACACCTTTCTCTTATTTCTCTCTTCTCCCTTTTCCTAAGAGAAAATCTTGTGAAGTTGATGATAAGTCTGTTTACAACATGAAATGGTGTGAGAAACCAAGCTGCTTTTCATGATCACTCCTTAATTCTTTTATGATCTTCTTGTCGTTTAACCTTCATTACAATCTTAGAATTTACTACTTTTAGTACATATATTGGATTGTATTCATATTTTTTTTTTCTTAATCAAAATGCAGTGATGGAACAGAAGATAAAGATGAAGATTCCAAGGATGCTGTAGAAGGTAATGTCAGTTCCTGCATATACTACTGTTCATGTTCTGTGCACTGTACATTAAAACTTTTTTTTTTCAATTCTTTGTAGTCTGCAAAGCAAGGTGACAACTTGATTATCCCTGTTCATCATAATGAATGTCCGTCAAGTGTCAGAATGTTAGATTAATACCCTACATAATCCTCTTATTACACTGAAATTTGCAGCCTTTGGGAAGTGCTAGTTACTGATGCTTACATGAATTTAATAACATAAGGTAGGGAACTTTGATCAGCTTTTTGAAAGTGTGAATTTATATGCAGAGCTTAACTTTTTTTTAAATTATTTTTTAAGGAGCCATGATAATGAGTTCTGCATGCTGAAGAAGTTACTCAGCCTGGACCTATTAATCCTGGGAGAGAGTCATGAAAAACAATAAAAATCTTGGATTCAATGCATTTGCTATTTTCTCTTTCTTTGTAGTGAAGTATAACATTGGGTCTATCCAGAATCTTGTTACAACTTTGTGGTTTGTTAGAAGATCTCTCTCCTCTGGTTCCAGCCTGATTGATATGCCCAAGGTTGTTAACTGAAATGAAAACAGCCTGAATACACAGTGTGTGGAGATGGTTTTAAGATGAGCTGATATTAGAACAAGTTGTAACAGAGCTCTTTTTTGTGTTGGGTATGTTCTGAAGATAAAGTAAGCATTTCCATAAACTTCTGCTACTTTCTTACAGAGGATATTCAGCCTTGTTGCACATCTTAAAGTAGTCAGAAAGATGTGTGGGTTTAGGGGTTTTTTAGTTGGTTTGAGGTTTTTTCTCTCTTTTAAAGCTCCTGGAAAATGTACATAAGCAACCAGCATCTCTTAATTGTATTAAATCAGATGTGACTGTAAGGATATAAGAAAATAAAACTATATTAATGAGTATTTTCTCCTTCGAGAAATTGTAATTAAAATATTTTCTGCTCTGTAGGTTTCATCAGCTTTATCAATATGTCTTTGCTTTCTTTTGGTCTCAACTTTAAAAAGCATCTCAAATACTCGAATTGCTCAATTAGGATAGCGATTGGATTTTTCTTTACATGGTTTAAGCATCACCTACAGTCTGTAGTGCTACAGACTGCTTTGTACTGTATTAAGGATTTTCTAGTGAAATATTTCCAGTGTAAATTCCTCACCTTTTCACTGTTGTTTTGAAACGACTCTTTCTGTTGTGTAATTGTAGGGCTGTTTAAACAGTGTTCTAGGTAGCAAACTTTTGTACCTGGCCTTGTACATTTGGAAGTTCTGTTCATGTCATACCTGGAAATGTCTGGCTTTTTCCAAGCTGACTGTGCCTGTTCACCAAAGAATTTGAATCAAAGCCTTCTTATCAAATGTACATCTATTTCAAAAGACTAAAAAATGTAGCAAAATTTCCCAGCAGTGTTACTGCAATGCTTTCTACCCACTGTCATAATTTTTTTAATTGTTCTTTTTCCTATAGAGAAGTTAAATTTTGGGGCTCCTAGACAAATAGTCAGTTATCCACTAAAAGCACTGCCTTGTTTGACAGTTTTGCTAGTCAATTTTCTCTTGCTTTTATGTCTGGAGGAATATGTTTCAACTTGCTTAACTTTGCCAGTTGGGAATGTGTACCTCAGTTTTCATGACCTTAGTTGGAAGAGTATTGAGATTGAGGTATACTCGACACGAATATATGTTTTTCTTACTAATATATTCCGTGTTTCTGGAGTCAAGTTCAGTAGTCTGGAAGTAGTAACTCCAATTTGGAGAGCATTACGTACCTACCTAGTTGTTTCTGGGAGTGTGACAAAGGATCTCTGTGGTAGCTGGATACAGAAACTTAGCTTGGGAACAGAAGTTGACAATACTGTATTTCCTAAGTGTTAAACACCACTTTTCTTCCAATGCTGTACAAATTTTTGGAACTTATGCTGTAAAAGAAATGTTGAAAAACTGGATATGCCTCAGTAAAACCAGCAATATAATTTGGAAAAGTTCAGGAGGCAGTCTGATCAGTGCAGGAAAGAATTCAGAAATGCACACTTTTAAAAATCAGTTAGACGAAGGCATAGCAAAACATAACAGATGAAAATGGAGGGAACTGATGGACCATTGGAGCCATTGCTGTTCACTTTATTAAAGACTGTGTTAAATTTCTTGTCATTTGGAATATACATTATAGTTTAGGTATCTTTTAGTACTTAGCTATGTTTATACACAGTTGTAAATGGGATAAACAGTACTTCCTAATGGGAAAGTGATGAAACACTTGAGACCAGTCTAATTTTTTCCTTTCATATTTCCTTACCTATTATCTGTGTATACTAAATTGAGGTTTTTAAGATAATACAGTCTGTAAACAGAGAATTACAGAGATTTTTTGAAACATTTTGAAGCTATAGATTTGATTATTTTATATTTGATGTTAGGTTTGGAGCAAATGCGAAAGACTTTATCAATAATGAATATTGATCTGGAACCAAATCTAGTGGACCCACAGCTCAGAGCAGCACTCCAGTGGCTGGCAGCTTCTGAAACAGAGGTGTCTGACCTTCACTTTCGTGACACTGCTGCAAGGGACTTCGTCTTTGTAAGTACTCGGGTTTGATGGGTGGTGGGAAAGGGGAAGGATTTCCTTGACTTCCATTTCCTGTGCTATACTGGCTGCTATTACTTCATTTGCTGTTCACTGCTGAGGAAAATCATTATTTAAATCCTGAGAGGTCAAAGTGGAACAGCATGTTTAGCCTGTAAATATACCATACATAAACCAATATTCATCACAGCTGATTGTTTCACTTCTTCACTTACAAGTGTTTTACTCCAAAAAGGATGCCATTATGGTATTTGTGTTTGGTAAAAGTTATGTTTTGTCAAGCATTTTTTACTTAGTATTTAATTGTCTATAAATTGAATCTTTCCAAGAGCTTGGTCATACAATTTTTTTTTCTAACTTAGCATGTTCTGCCTAGGGTTTGTTTGTTTTATTTTATTTTGTTTTTTGATAGCAAAAATACATTTTCTTGTTAGAAAGAAGTTTAGTTTTGAGGTAAATATTATGTCTTTATTCTGTAAACAACTAAAACCAAAGCTATTGAAAAGAGCTTTCAATAAGATTGTTTTATTCTTATGTGCCTTTACTTTCATTTTATTGATCAAACTTTAAAGGAACTGGGCTTTAGAATTTGTGTCTCTTTAGAAAGGTGCAGTATGCATACTGTCCTGAGTATTTCTATCAGAAACACCTAAGAGAAACTTATTATTCCAATAAAATCATAAAACCTATTCTTTCATGGCTGCACACCAAACTACACATGATAATCTGGAACTTCTTACATTAAACCTATATTTTTTAATCAAGAAATTAACACTGCCTCGTTATTGAAAGGCTAACTTAATAGATATATAGGCATTGTCTCTAATGATGAGATTCACAGGAATGATAATTACAAAATACTTATATTTTGTGATCTAATAATGTGAAAAACGGTTAACATGATGCCATTAATAGGATTTTAACAATTGCGATCTTGGCAAAAATGACTAAATGTACTTACCAGTACTTTAAGGAAGAAAGAGCTTGCTCTCAGCTCTGAAATGTAATATTGACCCTTCAGCTTGAGGCTTTCCAAAGCTTACATCATAATTTCAGGAGAAAAGCGGTGTTACTGGGAGGTAAAGGTCAGTATTACAAAACAGACTCCCAGAGCTGGAAGGATATGTGCACTGATGGTGCTCAGTTACTGGAGACTTGTAACAAAAATGTGAAAGGTGTCTAGAGGCCAGTCCAGATTGTACCTGGTCTGCGTTTTCCTGAGAGAGGCTCTTCCCTTCCTAGCACGCAAAGAGAATGACAATTTTTGGGGTGGTTTTCTGCCTGTGTAACTGTATGGAACATGTATTTGATTTTGAGAGTAGGAAGTTCTGCATTCTTATTTGAAATAACCCATAAAGTTTGGAAATGTGTTTTGGGCATATAGAAATATATGCCCTATGCTCCTTTTCTGGAGTTTGGTATGTTTGATTTAGAATTATTTCAAGAATATATTTTGTTGTACATTAGTTCTGATAGAGTGGACTTTGTGCTTCTGTAAACTGGAAGGCAGTTTGAGAATACTTTTCTCCATTTCTGTGCTATTTGAAATTGTTGGTTTTATTCCTTATATTCATATGTTTCTTCTTTGTTATGGTTTATAAGTGTCTTAACACAAAGAAGAAAATACATCACTCTCTGTTCTCACATGCTTGGCTGAGCATTCTCTGAAGGTTTTTGGATGTGAACATGTTTGGGTTAGGGATAACATTCATTCTAACCTCCAGAAGTTTTTGCCTTCTTTTGAAGGAAGATGTGTTCATCTGTTTCGTGCCTATTGCAAATACTCAGGTAGGATAGTGGTAGGACCCAGAAGTGTTAATAAGAATTTATTTTCTGTGTATCTGAAACGTGTATCAAACAATATTATATGAAAGACAGAAAAAAGATGGCAGGCACCTCTTTTTTAAATTTTTCCTTGACTCTTTCATTCTTCAGCCAGCTCTGAGTTAAGAGACTACAAAGTTGTGGTGCTGAGATATGAGCCAATGCTCCAGGACACACAGGAAAGATATTATTAGCTGGCTTTGTATATGAGCATGACTCCAGCTACCTTAATAAGGGGACATATGAAGAAGAGCACTCTGGAAAATAGCATTGTCTGTTATTTGTGCCCTCCTAAAAAATTGTAATATTTTTCTACTTGACACTTCAGTGATAAATTGATACTGAGTTGACAACTGAAGGTAAGACCTTGCAGCAGGCAGTAGTCATGCAGTGAAAATGCTGAAATGCTACAGTAGTTAATTGTTTCAGTTAGTTTTATAGATTATTTTTAGTTCTCCAGATGCAGTTATATTAAAATAAATTGAAATTTTGTTCCCCGCCCCGGAGGCAGAGAATGATTAGCTGTTTTTTATTCCATCCCACTTCCCAATTGGAATGATTTCGGAGGCAGACCGAATTAAACTGGCAAGAGTCATTCCCGGCTCTTGTAAAGCTGAGCGCGCCCCTCCAGAGGGCGCCGCAGCCCAGCAGGAAGCTCCGGCCGGTGTCCTGGTGGCCCCGCAGCCGCTGGGGGCTCGGGGCATCTCTCGGGAGCCACCTCGGCTTCCTGGGGAACCGGCCCGGGCTTGGAGCACGTCGGAAACAGATCTTTCCTCTGTGAGCGCTTGGTGAGTTCTGGAAGGGAGGAAAGGCTTGTGTTAGCTGATCGCAGCAGGGTAATGAGCCACCGATGCGATGTGGGTGCATGAAAGGCAGAGGCGCTCCTGGCATGTATCAGGGTATTGCTGCAGCTGGGTATGAACTCTTGCTGAAGGGTACTTATGCTCAGCAAGGCAGAACGGAGTTAAATATCTGTGTGGAACAAAATACATTTGTTAGGACGATAACAATAAACCAGTAAATTAGAATAGATAGTTCTCACCTTTTGTGAGATGCCTTGACAATGTGGATATGCCTGGATTAAAAAATCATATGTATTAAATTTTTAATCAGACCTTACCTAGCTGTTTTAAGATTCCTATTTTGAGCAAACTCACTTGTCTGGCAGTAAGAAACAGATTGGTCATCTAAAGAAATAGTGAGATTAAACCTAAAATTAAACTTTAGATGCCAGCTCTGTAGTTTTACCATGATGGAAAACTTCTTTGGACAGAAGTTTTATATTGTATTTGCTGAAGTAGGTATTTGGACATTAGCCACACTTTCCTCTGGCAGAGGAAAGAAAAATGACCATTCTTTTATAAACCAACAAACATCATTTACAAAATTGCATGTTGTAGACTGTAGAACTCCTACTTCCTGTGCTCTGCTTTAAAACTCACACAAATAGCTACAGATTTCAGTCTCTTCTTATATAGAAAATGTCTTATTTTTTTCCACTGAGAAAAGTTACCAGTGTTCAGAATAAATTATGATCAGGATTAGAGAGGAATTTTTTTGCTTGTTTAAGTTAATGGTTTTCTCAAGAACATAATTGTTTGATACATGTTTTTATGCCTGTGTCCTTTCTGTCAGTACTATCACCTGCCTTGTTGCAGTTGGAACATCAGCTAGGTAAAGAAACGGGGAAAGATTATCTTCCTTTTTATATTTTATAGAACTTTATATTGCAATCTGACAGGTCTCATAGTAGAAACTGTATTAATTTTTAATTTTGTAGCTGTGAAAAATATTTCCCTGAACAGTGTGTATGACTTTTTAAAAACTTAATATAAGGCATGTCTTGGTAGGGATATAAAAGGAGATAAAAATTTACAGCTCCAACAAATAAGTAGGATGTCTAAACTATGTTTACAAAATGCAGCATTGACAGGTGTCCAGAAAGCTGCAGAGAATAGTTTGTTTGTGTGGGTGTTTATTTGTTTGTTTATTTATTTAAACTTAAAATTGTTAGGTTTTTTACTACTGGGCAAGCTGTCAAATTCATTCTTTCCTTAGGGTTGGCTTTCTTACACGTGTAGCTGAGCTTGACACATCAGCAATGGAAGATTTTTTTCTTTGGATCCTGGGGGAAAAGAAATGTTTTCAGTGACACTGTTCTCTGTTCCTGAGTGGTAGTTTAACTTAATCATCACCTTTTCCTCTTCCCCAAGATGTTATAATTTCCCAACTCTGAAGACACTGTTTTCATTGAGGGTAGTGTCTGTGCCACCCCAACCACACTATATGTTGTGAAAGGAAAATCCACATCCTTTTATTAAGACAGAGTTTTGTCTTTTTATACATGCATTATTGGCATGGGAGGGGTGGCAAAAGTCTTAATCTTGTGTTCAGAATTTCCTGTTTTCTGCAGTCTTGATGAACCACAGCCCTCATACCTGTGGCACCACATAATTTGAAAATGGTGCTCCCTCCAGAAGAGTTTTGTGAAGATTGACCTAAAGAAAAGTGCTTGAATCTTGCGGAAGTTTTTGTTTTTATAGATGTGGGAATAATGATTAACTCATTACAACTGATCTCTTATGACTTAATGTTTCAAGAATAACTTCTGTAACTTAATCAGGATGTCCTAGTCAAAATATTTTGTTTTATGTTCCCCTGTCTCCTCTTTAGCTTTCCAGAAGACTGAGAGAAAGAGACTGGAAAGTTGGAGATCTCTTGCAAGCAGTGCTGAAATATTGTGAAATGATGGAGACGGCATCTGATGGAGAGCAAGCTCTAAGTAAATCTTTGGTCAGTTGGCTTCTGGAAAATGTCTGAAAAATCCAAAGATGCAACACTCTTCGCTCCATTCCTCTTCTGAAAGGAGAAAGAAGGAACACAGATGTGTAAAGTAAAATTCAACTAGTGAATGTTTAAGTAATAGTCAGCATTAAAAGACTTTGAGGTGAAAGTCAAAATAGCTGTGCTGTGCTTTGTGATACTGTGCACATGGTGTGTTTAATCAGTCCATTATCGATGTTGTCCACCCATGCATAAATTGTATTTATTGCTGTGTTCATACCACTGAGATATTTATGAACAGCCCTTGTCTATAATTGTAGTCCACAGGAGACAGTCTCAGACATGATATTCAGGATTCTCCTTGTGCCAGAATGGCTTTCTCCCACTCCTATGTGTTCTGTATTCACAGAAGGACTAAGAGCACTGATTTCAGCAAAAATCTGCTCTAGAATACCTTGCTGCAGACAGTGAAAAATTATTCATCTTGGTCAGGTGTTATGTGCCCAAGAGCAGCATTGCCAGGAAGAAAATTGTGCCCTGCCTGAGCAGCCCCTTAATACAGCCTGGCTTCATAGCCACCTTTATCAGTTTTAACTGTATGTGAAGATGGGAGAGTCTGCACTCAAATTGCTGAGGTGCAAGTGCATGAATTGTTGACTCCTGTAGAGCTGGTAACTTCTGGTAGAAGGGCAGAGTGAGAAGTTGAGCATAATGTCATATGTAATTCTTCAGCAAGGTTTCCTGAAGCTTTCCAATCAGATTTAAATTGCTAAATTTTTTAGGGAGGCTTTTTGTATACAGATACTTCTGACAGTAGCTCTGTGTCAGAGAATTTGTATGGTAGTCTCACACAGAGGTGTGAGAGTAGAAGATAGAAATTTCTGAGGATTTTGGCCATCTTTTTGAATAGTTCTAATTCTTTATTTCAAAGCAGCAACATACGAATTTTCTTTTCATGAACAAAGACAATTTTGTTACTCAGTGAGCATGGAAGTATTTAGCAAAGAAAGCTAATAAAAATGTGAAGGAGAAATCTCTTGAAAATTGATATTTCACCTTTTTTAACTACCTTCACTGAATTTTTTTAAAGGCACTTTTAATTGAATATTTTTAGCAGTCTTGTCAGGTTTCTTACCAATGCTGCTGATTTGCCTTTCTGTCTAAAGGGAAATCTGGACCTTCACTTTTCCTGTGCTTTGAAAATATTTTTTGGGATTTGTTTTTTTATATATCCTTTGAGAGAAAAAGGCATTTGCTGCTGATTACCAGGTTGCCATCTAAAATTTGGCAAATAATCATAGAGCATTACTAATTTTGGATGAACAAAAAAAATCTTAATAGCTTTTTCTCAGAAAAATATATTGTTGATATGGTACACAGTTTTGTGATGCCAAACAAGGAGAGATATGGTCTCCAAATCTATTCCTGAGTTTTAATAGCATATGTACAATTCTAATTTCCCTTACTTTATGAATTGCTATGAAGTGTCACACTGGTAAACTCAAACTGGTAAAATTCTTAGAGTGTCTTTGTGTTTCAGGAAAGCATTCCACTGGCCTTTGTTGCAGAGACATGGTGGTTTTAGTCCTCTTTTGTCATCTGGATTTCTGCCTTGGATCTCACAAAATTCACCTTTGTCACAGAGCCAAAGATTTTTCATGTTTTTGTATATGTACATAGATGTGTTCACACATGTGAATACACACAGATATGTTTATCTATATGTGCATGAGATCTCACTGCTGTGAACTCCTGGTGCAAACTTCTACCACTAAATTAAAATTCTGTTATGCTCAGTTTATTTCCTCACTTCATATATAATTTCACTGATTGAAAAATCGATGTATGTGACAAATGACCAAAACCACTTCAAGGTATTTTGTATTGTTATAGGTATATGATCCAGACATCAGAGCCCAAAGCATGTCGAGGGAAGTTATTTAATTCCTCTATTTGGAAGATAGTTCTAGTAGCAAATATTTTTTAAGAATTGTGCAAAGGTTGTCTGGACTTTTTTTCTTCCTCTCCCAAACCCCCATATTCCATTTTCCCTTTTTGTCTTTAAGGTTGATTTTCTACATTGTTTTAGACGAAAATTTGAAATAATATACCTGGTTATTATATACCTTCCCTTTAACACAGCAATAATAAATACTTGTACAAATTTACCTATAAAATTGAAATGTCAAGGAAATAAAATGCTAAAAGCAGTGCCTCATGACTAAATTTTGCTCACCAAGTGGAATTTCAGGGCATGAGGATATACAGTACAGTATAGTAAAGTGTTTCTGTACAGTGAGAAGGATATTGAAGGTATTGCAAATGTACAAAACTATACATTTAAAAAAACCTACAACACAACCAACAAAAAAAAACTGCAGAAACAGCCATTTTTAAACTCATTTGTTCAGAATGATGGATTTTATCAAGTTGGTGAAGTACTTTTTCTTTTCATTTACTTTTTTGGAGAAAGGCAGAAGATTGTACCATTCACAAAGCTTGCAACTATTCAGAAATTTAACTGGATAACAGTTTTACTGAAAATTATCTTTATAAATGGAATCCTGTTTTCAAACTAGATCAAATATGTTGTGTAACTATTGATTGGTGTTACATTAAGGAAGAAATGGTTTTATTAGCCTCTGAGGAAAGTAGCATCGTTTCCAAATTTTCATGAGAAAAATGTTATAAAATACTTCATTTTTACTGAAAACAAGCAAAAAAAACCAAACCAGTTTTCTATGCAAATTGTTTTAAATTTGTTCAGAATTATTTGACTTTTCTCCTTCTGTATGACATTGAAAAACATTAAACTAGCCTGGCAAAATTATTACAATTGAATAATTTTAATAATCTTTGAAAACTTTACTCTGACTATATCTAATTGGTGCTCTCTGCCATATTAGTGAGAAAGCTGTTCCTTGGTAATGCAAGTCTTAAATTACACTTTTACTGAGTTTGTTTAAAACTCCTGACCACAAATACAGAAACGTAAGTGAAAGCTGTAAAAACAAGGACCACATTCTGGTCCCTTTAAAGCAGACAACTCTGCATTATAAACAAACGTAATAAGGTAGAGTTTGTTTCATCTTGCATTTTTTCTGTATGGGAAACCCTGGTAATTTAATTTTATATTGAGGAAAATGTATCCTAGAATGTTATTGTTTCAGAAATCACCCAAACACTTCATATAAATATGTTTGGTGTTCTAAAAAATGGAAATGTTGTGATATTTTGTAAGATTCTATAGAATAAGCACTTTGAGAAATAGTCCCTCTAAAAAGTAAGTTAGAAGTGGCCTATTTAAAACTAGTTTAAACATTCAGAACAGGGTGCGTAAACAATACAAAGTATGCATAAAGCCTTAAACTAAAAACCAAACAAAATTCAAACCCATATTCTAAAATTAAAGAGGATTTGCTGTCTCAAAACAAGGATATGAAAAGCAGCTCAGATGATGTATATGAATGCAATTTCTGTAGTATCTTTATTCTTGAGTTTTAGAAGATTGTTTAAGCTTTTTAGAAAAAAGCCAACCAAACCCAGAAACCCACATTCCGAGACTAATTAAGTCTCTCAAAAATGGTATCAGATTTTAAATACTACATTTTCTAATGTAAGTTTGTCTGGGACCTTTTCTATGAAGAGAGGCAAATAGTTGGAGATGGGAACACAGTAGTAAACACCAGCGCAAATCCCTGTAGTTCTAGACAGTCAACTTGCAAAGAAAAAGACAAGATTCAGGAATGATTTCTATTGTAAGAAATTTGGCTTTTCAGCAAGAGCCACTACTGTCAAGCATTTACTGTACTTGAGCTCTGAAGAGACAGGTACAGAGCCCAGCCACTGTAGTCACTTTATTTTGTACCATCTTTGTACATTCCTGTTGTATAGCTGGTGTTGTAGTTTTAGAGGGCCTTTGTTCTAATGTCTGAACAGTATTTAATAATAAAATTTATTATAATTTGCTGGAACTGCTGCTTATTTGTGCAGTGTTACAGTAATTCACAGCCCAGTTAGTGATGCAATTGTATACCAAAAGCAGTTTGAATAACTAAATGTTTATGTAACTGTACTCAATGAATATGAAGGTCTTGTACTGTATAATGGTGACAAGTTTTGCCATTTTAGTAATTTAACTATATTCAGTTTTCAGATTATGAACTCCAGGTTGCACTAAATTTGTCCTTGTTTTAGCAGTGGCTTAAAATAAAACACATTTCACTGGCTTCAAGAGTGCTGTCCTTTCTTGTAAATTCATGGAATATTATTTTTCTTTCCAGCAAACACAGCTAAGACCAGTCTTGGTTGGTGGCTCTGTGAAGGCACTTGAGGAAGGGTATAGTAAACAGTGCATCAATAGATGGCATACTTTTTACAGAGTTAAATTGGAGTCCTGCAAGGGGTAAAGACCGTGCTTTACTGTCTTTGGGTTGAAGGATGAACCAACAGTTGCACTGACATGCAGTAAAGTTTCACATGAGCTCTACTCACAGCACAATGGGGGGTGTAAGAATCTTGCCTGGAAGCTGAGTTAGTAAGGTGGCCTTGACATTTCAGTCTGGACTGAAGCTGGACTTTAGCACTTTGTCCAGTATTTGGGAAGTTAAGTTAGAAATCTGCTTTAGACTTCTGGACAAATCCATGAATACTCTGCTAATGAAAATGTAGGAAATGTAGGAAACATTTCGCAGACTTCTTCACAAGCCTTGAGTCTTTTGGAATCTTGTGAAAGCCATCAAACAGCATATTGTCAAGTACCCTAAAATAGTAATGCTGAGCAGAGATGATGTGCACAGGTACCATTTCTAAGATTTAGTACTGCTGTTGCAAATAGCTGTCCTAATGTCTTTTGATGTATAAGTTGTGAGTCTACTATTCTCAGCTGGGTTTCATTTCAAGGATTAGGAAATTTTTGCTGAAGTTACTTTAAAACCAGTAAGTGTGAGTAACTCTTCTTGATTATTTTTGCAATGGTTGTTTAAAGGAAGTTCCTTTAGTATTTTGATACTGCTTCCAAAAGGAGCATTCTTGTGTTTCGTTACCGTATCCGTTTCAAAGATTTTTTGTTTTGGTAATGCCTCATGGTCAATCACATGGAAAATATATGTTAACTGAAGCAAGTAAATAACTTACTCTTCAAATACTGTACATTCAAAAAAAAAAAAAAGGCAAGTATTGTGTTGGAAACAAAAGATTTTCATAAAGGGAAAGAAGATATTCATGTGGAAGATAAATCTGAGCTTTTTTTTCTTCCTGCCTTGGACTTTATTTTTCTTTCATTCAGCAGTCTGGTTCTGGCTGGCTTCATTCAACCACAGAACAGTATCCCTGCACTTTGTTTAACCTTGGTGTATTAAATTGAGAGTTAAGTCTCCAGCTAGTCCATAGGCTTCACTCAACATGTGTGCTACTCCATCTCTTGCTGCTGTTGGTCAGACCTTCCTCTCAGTCCCTAGCCTGAGCTTCTGGTGTGACTGAATTCCATGCTGGCTATTGCTCCGAGCCTCCGATTGGAAGGTGGCTACGGAAAGTGAGTCATGCCAAGGCTGCAGAAATGTACCCAGATCACTGACCTTACTGGTTATTGAGCACCATATTAATCAAATTCTGTCTCTTTCCCCTGCTGTTGAGGCAAACCATGAAGCGTGTGACTGCTTGGGGCAAGGGAACTGACAGTGACAAGCATGAGGCCATGTCTGTGGTCAGGGCACTGGCTGTCTGGTCCATGAGCACACAACACCTTTCCACAGAAATTGCAAAAACTGAAATTAGGACCTTTATGTAGTCAGAACATATAGTCTGCATTGCCTTAATCCCTCTGAAAATTGCTGCTACTTGTAGGACCATGAGGGAGCTTTGCATGCCATAGCTTAGGTTGGTTTGTTTGTTTTTAATTAAGGGCAAAAGAGAGCACATGTGCAACTCATTTGACTCAGGTTTTTGAAATTTCAGTGCTTCAACCAGGAATCAGATGAATATTGAGAAAAGGAAGTCTGTGATAATGTGGTACTTCTTCCTGCTATTTGACCCTGTAGCCCACTTAATTCCAATCTCTTATTTTGTACAGCCTCCACCTCATTTAACTTCTTAGTTAAATAAGAGGCTGTTCCTACACTTTCCTTGTGGCTGTTGCCGGTTTCTACCTCTTTTCTGTCCCTTATCAAGTCTTGTAATGCAACTGTCATCTTCAGCTTCTCTTTTGACCCTGCTCTGTTGTCCTGATGTGACTTCTGGCCTTCTCATTCTTGTCTGGTGGAAGTGGTTAAAAACCAGCAAGGGGAGTCTTAGCTGTGAGGCTATGGAATAAGGCTTGCCTACCAGAAATCAAGCAGTGAAGAAGAGCTAAACTTGCTTTTGGCTGAGTTTTTCACTCCTGTAGGAAAGTAATCTGTGGTTGCTTTGGTTTGGAACCCAACTTACTGCTTGCAAAACCCTTGGATTTTATGCTGA
The DNA here is from genome assembly GCA_013397375.1 of Toxostoma redivivum. Lineage (NCBI taxonomy): Eukaryota > Metazoa > Chordata > Aves > Passeriformes > Mimidae > Toxostoma > Toxostoma redivivum. Next base: position 377,329 of record VXBI01007928.1, on the reverse strand, counting down.
TCTAAAAGTAACTTTTAAGCTGATACTGAAGTATAATGTAACTCTAACATACTCCATAATTCATGCTGCTGTATGTGCAGTGTGCTGCTGGTTGACTTCCAGAAACAGGGCAGAACTCAGTCCTTTGGAAAGCTGGCAAAATCCCAGTTGTCTCACCCAGTTGCATCAGGTCTCAATTTAGATAGATAATAACTTTTAATAGCAAATAGTCAAAACCTAAGAAGGTCATATTTTCATATTATTGCCACATAGTATTGTGCTGTGAACAGATGCTGGAACTGGATTGATAACCACACAAAATCAGACATGGTTCTATAAAAATGCTAATAATATGTACAGAAATATAGCAAAGAACCATCTGCTTCTGCTGGAAGTTGTAGTTCAGAGGAGACGCATGATACTTCTGTAGGAAATTAGAATATGGCTCAGTGGAAACCCAGTTGTAAAAGCAGAGAAATTAATGTCAAGAGAAATGGCAATACTCAGGTGACCTGTTGAACTCTGTATAGTATGTTATGCAGTATGTATCAGAGAGGAGTTAGAGTTCACAGCTAAATCCATTGGAGTTAAAAGGCACTGGGAATAGGAGAGCATACAAGCTAACTGTAACTTAGGACTATGAGATGCTTAACTAATATTTCTGTGGCAACAGATCATACACATTTTTCATTCTTTTAGCTTAGGAGCTTCAGAACTTGTCCTAATTTATTGCTGTAAACCACGATGTGAATATTTTATCTTCAGGGCAATCAGAGCCTTCAAAGGGTTAAGCCTGAAACTAGGCCTGACAAGCCTAGTACATGCTGGCATCTTCAACAAAACCTCTTTTCCTCTGACTGCCTGAGAAAATAAAGAGGTGGGTGTTGAAAATTCCCCATGGAGTCCTCGTCAGTATGATCAAAGTGCTTTTGAGAGGCTCCTAGAGACATGGTTTCAGAGAATTTGGTAATTTTTGTTTAAAATTATCCTGTGAGATTTTTTTTCATCTTCTGCAAGTGTTGGAATGACACTGCTTATGGTATATGCCCATCTTGTAGTCTGCGTGTTTAAAATATTATTTACTTTATTTTTCTCCATGTATTAGCTTGCTGCAACTGTTAAGAAAAATTTAAGTATACAAAAAAAGTCATCCTTCCTGCTGCCATCCAAATTACACTGGATGAGTGATTTAGATTAATTAGGGAAATAACCATTAATCTGAATACATGGCAGCAATGAGAAGGTTGGTTGTTTCCATCGTTCATTTTCAATTTTCTTTCTTAAAATGTAAACATTCTCCAGTAATTAAACTGGAAGTGTAGTAAAGCTAAAGCTCATGAAATTGTCTCTAATTAACAAGGAGAAAATGAAAGAGAATGAACTGCGATCGCAACACAGTCTTGACCCTGGAGGTCACTTAATTTGAACTGAAATTCATTTCCTACCAACTGTCTTTTGTTTGCAAGTCAGATGTTCAAACAGTTGTGTTCTAAATTCTGTATCTTTTTTTAAAATGTGCAGTTCCTACAGTCTTGGGTTGTTGAGAAGAGTAAATGTTGCAGTTCTTTCTTTCTTTTCGGTTGTAGTGACCTCACTGGGTGGGACTTTTTAACTAGTCCACCTTCTCAGTCTAACTAATACATTTCAGCAGGAGTTGTAGATTGCGTTGACCCCACATAGCATCCTTTGCACCTATTCCATGGAGTTTCTGCATTTTGCTTCCCTGACTTGGTTAGATAATACTTTCTGTTCCTAAAAGGTCTCCCAACCTCAAGTCCCACAGGGGACTACAGACACTTAATTGACCCTGAAGAAGGTTTAATACCCTCAAAGAAGGTGAAGTCTATTGGAAGGGGTCAGTCTGTAAAAGGGAACAATGATCCTGGGCTCTTCTGAAGAGTTTTGGACATTTACAATGACTTCTTGTGTTCGCCAAATGCCACAATAGTTAGCATTTTTATTACTCTCCTAAATATGATCAAACTAATATTTTAGAACTTCAAGTACTTTCCTGTAATAACACATGAAAACTGTGGGCCTTTTCAGGCAAATCTGGAAATCACTCAGGGACTGCCCCAAACTAGTTGCATGTAGAAAAATCTTCATAATTTGGAAGGTAATGACTTTTTAAGTTCAGCTCTGGGCCCCCCAACATCAGGACATGTACCTGCTGGAGTAGGTGCAGAAGAGGCCACTAACAGGATCAGATGGCTGGAGCACCTCTCCTGTGAAGACAGACTGAGAGAGCTGTGCTGTTCAGCCTAGAGAAGAGAAGGCTCTGGGGCGGTCTTACAGCATTTTCCAGTACCTAAAGGGGTTTGCTAGAGAGCTGAGAGGGGGGCTTTTTACAAGGGCAAGTAATGATAGGAAAAAGAGGAGTGGCTTTAAACTGAAAGAGGAGAGATTTAATCAGATATTTGGAAGGAATTTTTCATTCTGAGGATGGCGAGATTCCGGTTGCTCAGAGAATTTGTGGATGCCCTTTCCCTGGAGTTGTTCAAGGCAAGGTTGAGGAACCTGGTTTAGTGGCAGGTGTTCCTACCCACAGCAGAGGGGTTGAAACTGGATGAGTTTTAAGTTCTCTTCTGACCCAAACCATCCTATCCTGCTAAGTACCCCACTCTGGTTTTTTGACCTTTCTGTGGGGAGTCAAAAGGATGAAAAGTCTTGCCCTGTTCTAAATGATGACTCACCTTCAAGGCAGTAGCAAACCCATGGCTATGTGAAAGTCTAGGAATTCCCAAAGATAACTCTAGACATTAAAGCATCTAAGGTTCCATATGATATTATCCCTCTTTGTTTTGTTTTCCCAAGGGCATGAGTTTGTAATAAAAGCCACAACAGTAGTAAAGACTGCATTAAGATGCATGATTTTTATAACTCTGTGATTGCCTGGAATAAGGAAATTCTCTGCTCAGCTCTTCCATGAGGCTTCTGGAAGATCTTTTGGGTAGGTCTCCTGTCTCATTCTTCCTTATTTGTCATTTTGTGAAGCTGACTGATGCCTCCTGCCCTTTGATCAGGGAGGTTTTGGGAATTGTATCCCCATCCTCTACGTGAACAAGAAGTCTCCAGCCAAGCTGAATGTGACTGATGAGGCTCCAGGGAAGAGGTCATTGGCAGAGGGTGGTGTGTGGCAGATGGATGTTAACAGGCATGTTAGGTGGTCATGTATTAATTTAGGTGCAGAGAGCTAATTTTACAGCTAATTTACCACCCCTTGAGAAGACTTGAAGTAACCATTGCAGAATTGCAGTTCTCTGCCATTGAGAAAGTATTGATCATGGGTTGACATGATTGAAAATTGCAGCATGAAAGGTAAAAATGTTCCTTGTGTTATGTTTGAAAGAAATAAAAAATACTTTAAGAAGAGTTACATAAATAACTGGGTATTTCCTCTCGGTGTATGGGAGTTCAGACTGAAAATGCTCTTTTTAGCCCTAAAATGTGTTCTGATGCCTGCAGCCCCTCCAGAGAATGGTTCTTCATGCACTCTATTTACAGCTGAGCAGAAGAGAGGCCTCTGGGATGGCACTGAAGCACATATACTGGCAACAAGGAGATAAAACCATTCTGGCTGTGCTACTCACCTGATAAATACCATGCTCTGAAGAGAGCCACAAAAATGTTTTGAAGAAAGCAGCATAACCACTCTCCTGCTGGTGGTTTGGTGAACCTCACGGGGAGGCCCACAATCGGATGTCAGCCGTACTTTCCAAGCAGCAGCAGGGCTGGTCAGTGGTTTGACATAAAATGCAGCCAGGCTTGTGCTTTGGCTCCAGGTAATGCCACCACAACCTGTTTAGAATGTTTGCTGTGTTTATGGTCAGAGAGGGATGTTTTGGTCAGACTAGACCATCACAAGCACCTTCACGATGAACTACTTTGTGCAAATTGCCCTGGTTGTGATCTTTCTGGCTGAATCTCATGTAAATGCTAAATGCTTGAACTTTCACCCTTATAGAAATACAGAGCTTTGATGCTATGGGCTTGCATGGTAACAAACTCTGCCAGGTTTGCAGGCAAGGCCAAGTATGTTAAATTATAGTAAATGTAGTGATGCTTGTCTCTGTAGCTTGATAGCTGTAATTTGTTAGCTAGAAATGCGCTATTACATACATACTGAGGTTTTGTGGATTTCCTGGCTTCATTTTTACAATGAGGACAAGTGATTAATCATGTAACATGTCTAGTGACGAGTTAGTACATCCGGTCCTGTTTTTATTGCTGTTTTATTTTACTCCCTTCTTCTCTACCTCTCTAGCTCACACATAGTTTTATACCAGTTCTTCTGCTCAGCTTTAGTCTTTGTACTTATCACTGACAATTTCAACAGCCTTTTAAGGAAAAGAAAGACACAAAAATAAGACTTTTAAATGCTAAGAAAATTGTCTATACTTAGATTTTTTATTTCATTGAAGATGTGTTCTCTTAGTAGGTAAGAAGTTTCAATTGTTCATGTCTTTTACATTAAGGATGAACATAGAACCCTGGATGCTGAACGTAAAATTGTGGATTTTGACATTTTGTGAAGAGAATCTTTCCTGTCAGGTCCTTATGGTGAACTGTATCTGTGAGACACATGTGTCTTTATTTTTGGCAGACTTAAGTGATCTTCCACATCTTCCACTTGACTCCCACCCTCACTTGACCAAGAAAATTGTCCCGGAGAGTCAGCATCTGCAATATCCCATAAGTAATGTCCTGGGACCATTTAGAGGATATTGGCCCATTTTTAGTTCTTTACATTTTTCTGCATCTCCTTTTAATAACTTTGCTCTGGAAATTACAGTAAAACTTGATTCATGACTAAATTTACTTTCAAAATCTTTGCTTTGCTTTAAAACCCTGTCACTCCTCTCCTTGCCAGTTGGAGTGGCAATTCCAGATTGTAGGAAATTTATTATGGTTTTGTGATTTCAATGCTAGAATTAAAGAAAATGCAAATTTATCCAGCTGTGAAGATGGCAGAGGTGGGTTTCTGCAAAGGGGATTTTCCCATTTGTTAAGTGTTGCAAGAGAGTGAGAAGAGCAGTTGGCCAAGAGGTGAATGAGGTTACCCACAGGCACCAGTGGTGCACCCAATACAGCTCAGTTGCTGAACTGTGGTATATGGGTCAGTGAAAAGGAGGAGATTACTGGAAAAAAAAAGAGGTGTTGAAGCTGGGGAATTCTAAGTAGCAGCAAAAATAGGTGACATAATGTGTCAGAATTTTAATACAAAATTGAAATCAGACAACTTTGCTGTAAGGTGAGTGCTCAATAACAAATCTTTGAAGAAAGGCATGGATCTCTTATATTGTGTATGTGCACCTCCAGCCAGTGTGCAACCAAAGAAGAAAACTTTGCATTTTGCAGAACCAGAAATAAAAGTCCAGACAGAGGTAAAACTAGTAGCCTAGTGAAACCCAATAGTAGTAACAGATTTTCAAAGATGGACGTGCTTACTACTCATGTCATCAAATTTGGCATTGTCTACTTTATGCCTGTCTTCTTGTTCTTCAAATTGGCTATTAGCATAAGCTCACATTTAGCTGAACACCTGAACTGCTATGAGTGTGCAAACACTTGGGTTTAAGGCCAGCTGAAGATGTGTACATGGTATAAACAGTTCTGCATATCTAGCTCTAGGATATGGACTCTGCTGCTCAAAGCTAGTCAGTCCACAGTTTTTAGCTCTTTAGAGGATGTGTGCAGTGTCACCAAACCCAGCTTTTGGCAGGATTTTTTAGATTGAGAGAGAAGGAAGAGAAACGGTATTCTCAAGTTTGCAGTTTCACAAAGCTTTTGAGCTACTTGGAGAGATGCATTTGTGCAGGCATCACTGATGGCTGCAGTCTAAGGATTTTAATGCCAAAAATCCTAATTGTCTGGTCCTAATTGCCAATTAGGCAATTATTTAAACTGGAATTCATAGTTATTGGAAAGTCTTTTAAGACTGACGGCATTATGTAAATAAAGAGAGATTTTTGAAAGTACAAGAATCATGTGGGAAGATGACAACCTTTGCTACTGGCTCTTGCTAGAAACATAGAATGAAGCTGATGAGGCTTGTTAGTGCTGTAGCTGCTCTTACCTTGAGCTTTTATAAAAGCCAGTGCATTTGACAAATCAAGATGACTTATGGGTGGCTGAGGTGGAGATATCTGGTTTCCTTACTACTTAACAGTGAGGTAATTTTCTACAGAAACTTCTACATATCATCCAAAGTCTGGCCTCTGTAAAAGGGGTCAGTAAAATACATTTGTCAAAATGAGTGCCTGTTTGGAAAATTGCCATTTTGATACACTAATGGGTATGAATCAAGAGGAAAATTAACAGCTAGGACTCCTTACTGGGTTATTGGCTTTTTTTAGGTTTCAGAGTCAGAAATAAACACACAGTGGTGTCATTAGATCTACTTTATGAGACCAAAAAATTACTATTAGAATTTAAAATCAGTGTCTTTATGTAGACAAAAATCTATTTTTTTTTGTTAGAAGCTAATTTTACAGCACTTAACTTTTACTTCCCAGAAACATGCAGGACAATGTCCTTGACCTGTACATAAAAACCAATATTTGACAATATAGTAGCACATACTGTTTCATGCTGAAAATGGTCTTATCAGCCCATTAGAGGAACGCAGACATTTCTCAGCCCAAAGCCCACTGCTGACTACCTCTGTTGTTTTGCCTGTCCTCAGGTGTGAAGGCAGCTTGAGGTCATTGATGAACAGGCTGAGGACCTGCCATGAGTCCTGTTGTGGGCCCACTGCAAACATCTGCAGTGAACTTCTGAATGGCTGAAAGGATGAAATACCTGATCTGCTGCTGGATATCTTTATTTTCTAATGACATCTCCCCTCTATTCCTTTTAGCATGGCTGACAGCATAAAGCTTCAGCCAATGAATAGTCAGGCCAAGATCTGTATGCTAAGGTGGACATGGAAAGACATTTTCCAAAGCATTGAAGGCTTAATTTCAGGAATGGGCCTGGGACCCGCTTTTCTCAGCTCTAACAACATTTTCTCCAAAGCAACTTAAATGAGTTGTGTAAACCTCTGACATTGACAGGGTGTTTTGCAGCAAGGCTTGGTTAGAACGGTAAAGTCAAATTTTGCTGTAGCAGTGAGAAGCAACTCTTGGAGTGCAAGTGCCTTGGTGGTTTAAATCCCCTTCAGAAGAGACAGGCACAGGAGCAAGTGCATTCTTTCTGGGAGCAATGTTCCTACCAAGAAGCAAGTATGGGAACAGCAAGAGGTGTCTCAGTTGTCTATGGATCTCCTGTGAGTCCACATCCTTTAGACATTGCTCAAGGAGAATGTTACTGGCCTCCCCAGTGAATTTAATAAGGTTCTGAATCCCTCCCCTCTCCAACCTGGAATTACAGCAGAGATTGGGGTATAGCTGAAACCCCAACCATAAAACCTGCAATGTAATAAAAGACTCCTACTCCATAAGCAAAGTCTCTATCAGAGCTGAAATGTCATTTATGAGACATGTATGCACATAAGGTGATTTGCCTTGCACTTATGTTGGAATCAGCTGCTATAAGTTCACTGTAGGACTCAGGGGAAACAAAATCTCCTTCTGGAACATGATTTGTCTCAATTTAAGGAGACATTTGAAAACAGAGTAAATGTCTCTATTTCTTTTAACAATCACAGAAACAGAGAATCATAGAATTTTTAAGGTTGAATAAGAACCTCTAATATCACTGAGTCCAAACATTAGCCCAGTATTGTCAAGTCCTTCACTAAACCATGTCCCTAAGTGCCAGATCCACATATTTTTGAATGCTTCCAGCGATGGAGATTAAACCACTTCCTTGGGCAGCCTCTTCCAATGCTTGACCATCCTTCCAGTGAAGAAAATTATCCTCATATCCAATCTAAACCTTTCCAGGCACAACTTGGGGCCATTTACTCTGTCACTTGTTACCTGAGAGAAGAGCCTGACTTCCACCTTCATACAGCCTCCTTTCAGGTGGTTTCAGAGAGTGATAAGATCTTCCTTGAGCCTTCTTTTCTTCAAGTTAAACAGCCTCAACTCCCTCAGTCACCCCCCAACAAAACTTGTTTCTCAGTCCTTTCACCAGCTTTAAACCATAAAGGAGTCTGGATTACTAGTTAATGTGTTGATGTGTTTCACGGAATCATGGAATAGTCCAGGTTGAAAGAGAACTTAAAATACCATCTAATCCAATATTTTGGGGGAAAGGGAGCCTTAATGAGGTTATCTAGCACCCTGTTCAGTCATAACTGGAAAACCTCCGGTGATGGGAACACCACCATGCCCCTGTGAAGGTTGTTCCAATGAATGATGACACTCACTGCAAAACTTTTGTTTCTTGTACTGGGATGATTATATAGTAGTTGTTTGATGTTAGCAGAGTTGAATCCCACTCTGGGCATCTGGCCCTTTGGATTAAGTGCTCAGTCCCATAAGATAGTTGCACTAAATTTCTTTCTATATGACCTGCTTGAAGGACTTCTTTTGGAATACTTCTGAGATTAACATATTCCTGGGAAGAAACTGGGAGCAGGGAATGGAAATTAGTTGTAGTCAGTTCTTGAAGTGGAATTGCTTGTTTATGCAGAGATACTGCCAAGCAGAAAATGGACAGGAGTATTTTCTTATAGAGTTTCTTCCTAGAATGGCTGCCATAAAGAGACTCTGCATTGCTTTCTCTGTGGCAGGTGGTATTTGTGGACTGCCTGAATCTGCCTGTAAGAGGCAATATAGAAAACCAAATGACTAATCTTGAGACTGTTCTATCAGGGAGAGTGTAGAGAATGAAAACACATTAAAAATTCAATTTACCTGGGCACTTCTGAAGAATGTACCTTTGCTAACTAGACGACTCAATACAACTCTAAACTCACCCTGTGTTACTTTTTCCCAACCCTTATGACTCAGCTAAGTATTTTGATAGAAAAGCCAACTGCCCAACTTTATTTCCACCAAGAGGATAATTCCAGAAGTCTCTAGCCATAGCAGAGAAAGTAATTAAAACCAAACAAACAGCAGGCTGCATGTACTTGTGTTCTTCTCCATCCTGGCCAGTTATCAGTGGTCTTGAAACATTGCAAAAGTTCTGTGGCTAGCGAAGTTAATCTTAAAAAAATAAAAAACATAATGTCTGTCAAGGGAAAGACCTATTTGTTTTATGGTTGATGTTAAAAAAATAAAATATTCTGATAATGTGGAAGAACATGTCTTGGAGCTGGGAGAGGCTGTCTCACCAAGGAACCTCAGCCCCTAGCATTGGAGGCCTGGCATGAGCCAGTAAACCACATGTTCCTTGGGATGAGTGATTATTAGTGACAAACAAAAGCAGTTTTGGCAACCCCAAACTTTCAACACTCATGAGTCAGGACCCCAACCAGTCAAAACTGAGAGATGTGCAAAGAATGTGCTTTGTGCTGTTTTTATTTTCTTGCTGGTGGTTGAGCATTCAGGGCTCACATTTTTGTTTTCTTTGTGAGATTTGAGACAGTGAACAAATTCCTGCTGTTGGGTGTTAGGGGTAAAAGGGCTGGTTATCGTGATACCTACAATGAAACCTCAAGAGGTTGCAAACCCACATTGTTTGTTTTGAACCTGAGCTTTCTTTCCATTTGCTAACCAATGATTCCTGATGGTTGTGGATATGTTTTTTAGCCATACTTAGGAGTTGCTTGGAAATTCTATCTTAAAAATGGAAAATGTGGTTCTCATAAAAATCAAAATTTACCACAGGAAGATGGTTAATTTTTTTTTTCTGACATGTTTCCATCAACACGTAACATTTGTTGTCTCAGGTTGGGAGGATCCAGGATGCTTGGTGAGTTGCTTGACAGAATCCAAATTAAAAAAAAAGATTAATTTAGTATTAATATTAACCCATGTCCTCTGAAGTTCTAAAGGATTCTTTTTTGAGTTCTAGAGCCTCATTATTTCTTCAAAGAGTAGAGCTCTCCAGTTGCCATTCCACACTTTTGACGTACATCCTCTCTATGAGATGTATCACAAATATCTGTGGCTGTCATATAGCATGGAGATATGGTCTGACCTGATAGCCTAGGCAGTTGCCTGAGCTATAACTTCCCTAAAATACAGAATTCATGCTTCTTCCCATATTAGGAAGCGTGATGAGACTTGGACATACTCCATTTTCTCACTAGAGAGAAATTCCTCTTCTTCATTAGCTGTGTTCGTAGGTCTTATTGAATCTCTTTGCATAAAAGCACTTCTGCATATAGATTGTTGAGTGAAGATCCATTTTGCCTCCTCACAATATAGTTTTGTTATACAAAATGCTGGTTTTTTTTATGTTTACAAACAGAACCAAACAATAATTAAAGCAAATAATGTATTTCTAGATGAAATTTCAGATAAGCAAATATATTCCAAAGTGCTTGAAGTGTAATTGACTTTTTAACATCTTCATAAACATGTGATGGCTTTTTGTTAAGGAAACTCCCCAGTGTGAGCATTCACGAGGCTCCCTGGCAGTCCCATCCCAAGGCCAGAGACTGCCCCTGCTGGGTCCAAGCCCCTTCACGGCAGGCGGCTCCCGTGACCAACGTGTCCCCCTTGGCTCCCCACACACCCACTCCACAGTCACACCAGGCTTCCTCACCAGTTCGACCCTGGGTTTCCCACAGGAAAGTCTCAAGCATCTGGTTCTTTTAAGAAATTTTATCATGATGCAGCAACAACTCAAGCTGGTGCCTTTGAAGAGGGATCCTGAACAAAAGAAAATAATAAAAGAAATCCTGGGTTTTTATATCTGTAGCATCAATGTGCACAAAAATCCAGATCCTTCCAGTTGAATCCTTTGCTCCTGCCCTGTGTCTGAATGACTGGTCACCTGTCTGGTACTACAGGTCCCTGTGCCCTTTGTTATGCAAAGGGTAAGCAGTCCATGGCCTCTTGCCTTGGGTTCCCACCATCCAGACCTCAACCTGCAGCTCCCACTGTATCTTCACACTGAGCTACCTGGACCAAATGTATTCCTCAACAATCTTCAAATATTTCGGAAAGAAAAAAAAATTAAGTCTCACAAGAATCTCAGTTTGTTTCTCTCTTTTTTAAGTGGCTAGATTTACAAGAAGATTTAGCTACCAAATTGCCTTGGCTCACACTATACACAATGGAGGGATAGAGGCATATCCAAAAGAAGATAAGGCAGCTCTCCCAAAGTTTGAATTGGCTTCTGGATGTACTCGTCCAGTTGCAGAGACAGTGGAAGGATTCTAAGGGTATGTCTACATTGCCAAATAAAAAAGGGCTGGGAAGTGAGCCCCAGTTATCCACAGTGCTGAAGAGCTGGCTTGCTCTCCATCACAGTTTCAGATATCCCTCAGAGGTTGTCTCCAGGACAAACCTGCTGTGAAGAGGGGGTTAGATTTGTGCAGTGAGGACAAAGGCCCATCTGGATCCCAGTTCAATCATTCACCTTCTTTCATTTATCTCTTAAGACACCAAATTGTACAGAAGAGGTAGAAATCTAACACTGAAATGTGGCAAAAATCAATGCTCTTTGAAAATCCAGCTCCACATATAAGTAAACCCCTATTTGTGCTGTATCAACAATTCACTTTTCTTCTAATCAAATTTTTCTGAGCATTAGTCTAATTTGTCATGATGGATAGACCTAGATTATTCATTAAAAACTCATCTGACAACAATGGCCTCTCATTTTCAGTGCCTCAGATATTTAGAGGAGGATGAGAATGATGATTCAGAAACACGTTTCCACCTCAGAGGTTCTGTTGGGCAGAGGCAAAGTGATACATAATCCTAATCTGTTAGGTTTTCAATTGCCTAGCCATCCCTAGAAAAGAACAGCCAAGTGGTCTTTGACATTATTTGTGATCAGACTCTTCTTTCATTCTTTGGTCAGTTCAATCAGTTGCAGTTCTGCTTCAACATAACAAAAATGCTACACAGTTTCAACTTGAATTGTTTTAAATTCAGTTTTGTTCTTCTTTGGACTAGTTCCCTGAATCCTTCCCTTTAGCCTTTCCTTCTTATTTCCCCTCTCTCTTGTTGGTATGTGCAATCATGGTACAGCAATTAGTTTACACTGGCCTGGCAGTCATTATAAATTGCAAGTGCTTCTTATGCTTGGCAATTACTTGCTGGTTAGCCAAACCAGGCAGGACTGTGTGACAAACCCATAACATCTGTGTCCTGCCCCATCATATCATTAGAATGTATATATTCACGGGGTATGGTGTGCTGCTGGCTGCGAGTCTGAACAACAAACCATAAATAGGATAATGGCTTTCCTCAGTACATTATCATTATTCAAAAAACAAAACCTCACTTGTTTTTGAGGACCTTTTTGGTTTGTCTAAGTTTCTCCATGGATATGGCTTGCTAGGAGGGATTGATGACAGAGGTGCGCATTTGTTGTCATCTTAACCACTAAAAGCCCTGTGCCCTGTCTGCGGTGCAGGACATCCTCCCCGTGTCTCCTGTCAGGTTTTCCACCCTGCTGCTCACTCAGTCTTGGCTCTCTGTCAGGGGGACAGGCAGTCGCCAGCAGGTCATCTCCCCTCTGCTTGGGCAAATTGTTTCAGCTCTGTAAGGGGGCTCTGTAAACAAGAACAAACCCTGTTACCTCGAAGTATGAAGAATGACTGCTACTTATTACTTATTTTGACTCCAACAAATTTAACCACAAATGCAACCAGGCACCTGTTAATTCCAAGGGTAAATGAAGCATGATTTTTAAACTCTCTAAACAAGGAGATAGTGAAGAGATTGCTCAGCTCCTTAGATGGAAGGTGCTGGCTATGGAAGACTTGGTGCATATGCATTCCCATACTTTCATTGGTAGGAGGCATTTTAGACTTTGTATTTACAGGAAGAGATGGATACACTGACCTCAATTAGGTAAGAGAAATTTAAAAAAAGCTTTTATATTAATTTCCTAGGTTTTAATGATATTCAGCTTCATTCAAGATTCATTTTATAGCAAGTTACTCAGTGTATCATGGCGGTCTACAAACTACTCCATAGATTTTAAATGCTGCAAGTAATTACAGTAGCCAAACATCAATGTTCTGACTAAAGTCTGCCATTCAGCTTTGGGCCTTGCACTGGCATTTGTATATAGCACATACAGCAGCAGCTGAAAGTCAGATTAAATAAAGCCTTTAAATATATATTTCTTTTTTTTTTCACCCAGAGAATCCAAGGGAAAATTCATAAATGTGGGGTTTTTCACTCCGGGCATCCAAGCCAAAATTTGCAAATGTGTCTTGTATCACTGAATTGATATGATGACAGGCACACTGTCTGATCCCTAGAATTTGGGTCCCAAACCTTTCCTCCTATGAGCAGATGTCAGAGCATATCTTGCCCTGTCTCATCTCTTGTTGACCTGGCATGGATAGCTGGAGACTTTTTGCAGCTAAGTACACTTTATGTTATCGAAAAAGCTGGGCTCCTGCCTCCCTCCACAGGGATGGAAGACCCTGCTTCAGCCTCATGTTTTGATTTCACAGCCTATGGCTGAGTTTGTGCATTTAGCTAAGCTTCAATGCATTTGCTCTCCTTTCTCAGTGCATCCTTGGGAACCAAATGGTTTTGTCTTTGAGCCTCATACCTTTACTGAAATGAAGAGTAGTGGTATTATACAGTATATTGCCCGTGAATCCCACACATGGTTAGTTACTTGAATTAAACCCATAGGGAAAGATGCATTTCTTTTGGGTGGAATTTTGTAGTAGTTATTGAGCCTTGTTCTCATCACTAGCCATTGGCAATTTAGAAATCAAAAGAGAAAGGTTAAAAAACGCCACCTGGGCTCTACCAGATAGCAACTTTGGTACCAGTGATCAGCACATACTGTGCAGGCACTGGAGGGTGGTGTGGCCAAGGGACCCTTTCAAATGAAGGATATAGAACAAGCAGTGCCATTGCGGGTTGAAGAGTTCATATGTGCAGAGATTAATTGTGCCATGCTTCCTGTCTTCAGGCTGACAGAACTAGTAGAGATGTATACAAGGCATACAGTAATTTAGAGAAATATTTAGTATCCTGGGCAACAAGTGTTTCCTATCACAGCCCTTACACAACGTTCAGGTTTTGAAGGAACATGCCTTTACCTTCATCAGAACATTTTAGAGACTTCTCCAGTCAGGTGGTATGCTGGAAGTACTCTTGAAAAAAAATATTCAGGAATGTTTTAGACAGGGTATTCTAAGGATGATGTTTAGAGGAGAAGTGACAGAGTTCTGACCTGCAGATTGTCTAAGTGCTTTTGGGGGAATTACATACTTGTATACCTTGTTTTTATCATTGTGTTTCTGTAACAACAGTTAACTTGGTTCATCCTTGAAAACCCTCATACTCCTCCCTGCCACTAGCATTGCTGGTTCCTGATGGTGGGCAGTCGTCCCATTCCCCTTGCTGATAAATATTGTGACAAAAGATGAGCCTAAAGTGCTGGATTTAAAAGCAAACACATTTACTCATCTTCAAAGATGAAAGAAGTAAACTCTCAACATAAGAGAAATGAATCATGCATAGGAATGATTTTTTTAAAAACTGCAGTCTTTCGCAGAGTTTAGTGCCACAGAAGAGAATTAAAAAGCACTTGGATGTGATGGAGAAAAGGCCATTTACTTTTAAACACAATCAGCACACTGGGCATGGCCTGATGACTGAACTGAAGGAATGTGGGTCACAGAACAAGGCAGAGCTGCCAGCTCAAGAAGTACAGTAGGAAGAGGGGACTGAGAGCAGTTGAGAGCACTTGAGAGCAGCTCTCAGGTAGAAAATGAAGAGAAAAACTGGCTGGAGCAGAGGAGAGAGAGAGAAAAAAGAGAGAAAGCTGGTCTCAACTCCAAGAAAGATTGATGGTGTGTGGCTATGGGGGCAGCTGATATCAAAGGCAACAAATGCAGAAACAAAGATAATTGCATGTCTCAGAGGTAAGACAATGAGGTAGTTGCAGAACCTCATGCACAGATGGCTGTGAGGACACTAGAAGGGATTGCAATGAGGTATGGGAACCCTGAGAGAAGGAAATTGATGGGGAGGCCTTTGTGTTTTCCTGTATTGGTCTTCTGTAAATAGAAAATATGTTCACAAGCCTTGGCCAAGCCAGCAGTACTGTTGGCTCTGGTAGCGTGCATGAGGAGTGATGACTGAGAGCCTTCAAGAGCTTGCACAGTGGGTGCATTCAGGTGGGATGTGCTGGCTGGACCCAGGGAAGCTGGAAAGTTGGGGTTTCATGTCAGTGTTTGCTCCTGGCACACCACTGCCCCCCTGCCCGACCCACCCTGCACCCTCTGTCATGCTGGTATTGGGTCTTGCTGCCCTGTGGCTCCTCCCTTCCACTGCTTGAATATTAATTTAGCAAACATAGTTTAAAAGAACTGGATTTGCTGTGGCAGAGTACTCTTTCACTGGCCTGGGTGCCCCCACAGAGCTGGCCTGGGGGTTGCTACCGGGAAGGTGGAAGGTTATCAGTTGCTGAGGAGGAAATGAAGTTTCCAAAGAGAAACTTTTTGGCCCATCAATTTGTTGAGTGACATAGCAAATGCAAAGTTACTGGTAGTGAAGCAAGAAACCAAGCCACCAGCCAGACAGACTTTTAAACTTTTTTTTCAGAAAACTTTCAAGTGGGTGTTTTTAAGGCCAGGCATGCACTCTTAGCCTTTTCGTCTCAGAGTGAGCTGCCAATAAAACATGGCTCTCAAGATGGATAGCCCATTTGAGGCATTGAGGTCCTTTCGGAGCATGAAGTGATAAAATTTCAGGACAGGGTTCAAGGTTATTATTTTTCTTGAGGCTTTGAATGGCAAGCTGTGGATTTATTGTTCTGTATCTTCAGTCAGCACTTTTCAAAGCACTTGGAGGCAGCTATCAGTAAACCAGATGGATGGAAGACACACTCTTCTTATGTTATGACACATCCTGCCTGTGCCAGGATATTTTGGTACCAAGACAGCTAAAGGCAGGCTCTAGCAGTTCAGGGCATCATGATGCTGTATCCAGAAGCTGGGATGGACAAGTATTTTTTTGATATGAATGAACACCAACCATGTCATGCTCAATTTCCAGCTATGTTAACTCCTACCCTATTCACCCACCCCATCCCACTCTGTCTTCACTTGAAACCAGCCTAGTCACAGTATCGGTCAGATTTACTCAGATTGAAAGCAAGCAGTGGGGGATGTGGAAATTCCGAAAATGGCATATGCCCACCACCCCAAAGCAACACCAATGTGTGATCCCTCATGGCAGGAAACCTGTAAACTTTCTGTCCTTGGTGTGCCCTTTCCTTCACACCATGAGGTTTGCTTGTAGCAATTCACATTGACATGCAAGAAGAGACCGTGGATCAGTACAAGAATCATTTTGGTTAAACAACTTCCAAACTGGTCCAAATGAAATTAATAATTTAGACTATCCATGGATATTAGTTTTAAAGAAAAGTTGGCTAAATGGAAGGATGTGTTTCTCAGGTGCACACCTTCATCTTTTGAAGCCTGATAGAAGGCTGGAGATTACAAAAGTCCTCAGGAACCTGAAGAACCAGACAAATTAATAGTGACTAGCAATAGCCCAATTTGCTCCAAACCTGGGTCAGACCCCAGCAAATCAAGATACTTGCTTAAGAATCATCAGGCTCCTAATATCATTACTACTGAACTACTTGCATTTTTTTCCTTTATACTCACATCCTTTCCCCTCTGTTCTCTTGTGGCTTTTCTCCTGTGATTTCCCTGTGATTACAAGAGCTTTCAGATGAAAGGAGGTGGAATTGTCAGGTAATAAATAACCTGATTCTAGGGTCTAGGGCTTTGAGAAAACAACCAAACATGCTCAGTCCCAACCATTAAACCACAAATGCTGGCAACACTTCAAGAGTAATTTAGAGGTTTGGGTTTTCATTTCCAAGTTGTCAGAAAGTGATGTTGAAGCCCTCTGGAAAAGAACACTGTCCAAATGACTCCTCAGAAGCTGCCATGAGAAGCCACTAGGAAAGTCTGGAGATAGGCATACCTGAACTTTCTCTGATATCCACCAAGCTGGATAACCAAGAGCTGATGCCATCACACTTTTGAACAGATGAATCTTCATCTCTCTGTGTAGATTTTGTGTTAGCCAATCTCAGTCATCTTCATCACCCCTGACTCACTTTCTGGTCAATGAAGAAGCACTTCTATGCAGATATTAATCTCCATGACACTTGAAATAGGTCAGAAGATGGTGGATGACAGTAATTGGAGCCTAACTCAGAAGCTGACTACTGCATGATGTAAAGCTAGGTGAGATGCAAGGCACAGCTGGTGTCTGTATTTCCATTACTGAAATAATGGTGACAGGTGAGAAAGCACAGGATACTTTGTGAGGTGTTATAAACACTGAATTGTTTCTTGGGTTAATTTCTCTTGTGCAGACATGGTGTGCTTGCAAAATGCCACTTTGCTTCTGAGTGGCAATATCTGGTTGATAGTTGTTGATGAAATTGGTGAATCTTGTTTCAAGATCCCTGCAGATACTATCCATCCCTTGCAGATGTTTTCAGTTAAATTGGTTGGCTCTTCTCCTGGCCAAATGAAACACACTAAGTGTCCTGACATTTTTTTCTGCTTTTCTCTTAAATTTGAGTACTTGTTTCTTGGAATAGATTTGCAAAGCCTCCTTTGGACTGTCTAACAGAGCTAAGACAAGGCAAGTTAGCTGATCCTGGCCTGGCTTTCAGTAAAGTTTTAACTGATTTTGTATACTCAGTGAGTACATCCTAGTTAAAACAAACTGTACAGGACTGTATGACAAACACACAGAGGTGGCCCAAACTGTTACAGCACTGCAACCTGTATTTCTCAATATACAGCACCATGATCCCTCTGACCCTGAAAAACAAACCATAAATAAGATAATGGATTTCCTCAGTGCAGCATGATTACAGAAACAAAACCTCTGTTATTTTGAGGACCTTTTAGTTTCTCTAAATTACCTCATAGATACTTTGGTCTTTTGACTGTCATTTTCTGCTAAGAACTGATGACAGAAGTGTGTATTTTAACAACCAAAAACTCCCCAGACTTTTTGGTACATCACATCCTCCCTAAGTTTCCTCTTAGCAGGTCTGCCCCATGATGCACACACAGTGTGCAGGCAGGAAGAGGCATGACAAATTGGCTTCTGCTTGATGCATTTGGGAAACAGGCTACAAAACCATACCACATGGACAAAGAAGAACCTCACCTTTTCATATCTATTTCACCAAGGGGGAAGCAGCCATTGCCTCTTTAGGTTCCTCCTTCACATCCGTGGCTCACCAGCAGAAATCACCTGATTTCACCTTATGTGGGGATTGAGCCTTGGAAGAAAAAGGAGACCTCCATGTTGGGGACGTATCAAAAAACAGAAGTGGAAAGGGATACAGATGCTTGTAAGCTTTAGGTGCTTAGGAGAGGGGAGCAAACTCCAAGATGATCATTCTGGACGTTCTCTATTATGGAGTTACAGGCCTGTTCTAGGCATCAAGGATCAAACATGTTCTTGGGAAGCTACTTCCACCCAGTCAGGAGGAAGGACTAGGGATGTAGGGCTGCCTCAGAATCCTCACTCACAGTTATCTTAATCTACCTTTTTTCTAAATCTGTGCCATTTCAATAACACAGCCAGAGAGTTGTGGGATCAATAGCTAAGGCAACAGATCTTCAGTCAGGTGTGGCAGGGAGATAGATAGATAAAGATCATTGAACCATGGGTTGGAGAAACCATCAGTGCCAGTATAATACAGGCTCTGGAATGAAGAGATTGGGAGTGGCTGTGACTAGAAGGGCTTGGGGATATTGCTGGATGAAAAATTGGACATAAGCCAGCACCATGTGCTTGCAGCCTGTAAAGCAATAATGTCATGGGCTGCATAAAAAGCAGAGGCCAGCAGGGTGAAGGAGGCAATTCTGACCCTCTGCTTTGCTCTCATGAGTCCTGTGTTGGGTACTGTGTCCAGCTCTGGTGTTCCCAGCATAAGAAGGACATGGATCTGTTAGAGTGAGTGCAGAGGAGAGTCACTAAGATGATCTGAGGGACAGAACACTTTGCTTATGAGGAAAGACTGAGACAAATAAGTTTCTTCAGTCTGGAGAAGAAAAGACTCCAGGGAGACATTATAGTAGTTTTTCCATCTTTAAAGGGAGCTAATAAGAATGACAGAGACAAAATTGTTAGCAGGGCCTGTCGAGATAGGACAAGAGTTAATGGTTTTAATCAAAAGGAGGGTCAACTGAGACTGCATATAAGGAAGAAATGTTTTATGATGAAGGTGGAGAAATGTTGAAACATGTTGCCCCGAGAAGTTATGGATGCCCCATCACTGGAAATGATAGGAATTGGATAGAAAGAAAAGAATAGAATAGATTGTTCAGCTGGAAGAGACCTACAACGATCATCTAGTCAACCACCTGACCAGTTCCAGGCTGACCAAAAGTTAAAGCATACAATTAAGGGCATTGTCAAAATGCTTCTTAAGCTAAGACAGGCTTGGGCTATTGACAACCTCTTTAGGAAGCCTGTTCCAGCATTTGATGACTCTTTTGGTAAAGAAATGCTTCCTAATGTCCAGTCTAAACCTCCCCTGATGCAGTTTGCAACCACTTCCACACATTCCATTACTGGATCCCAGGCAGAAAAGCTCAGACCTCCCTCTCCCTTTCCCCTGCTCAGTAAGCTATAGAGAGCAGTGAGGTCACAGCTCAGCATCCTTCTCTCCAAACCAGACAAGCCCAAATATCTGTAGCTGCTTCTCATAGCCCTTCATTCTTCTAGCCCTTCATCAGTTTTGTTGCCCTTCTCTGTGTATCTTTGAGTACCTTCACATACTTCTTAAGTTGTGAGGCCCAGAACTGTGTGCAGTACACTAGGTGGGGTTGCACCAACACTGGGATACGAGATAATCACCTCTCTTGCCTGGCTGGTGATGCTGTGTTTTATGAACCCCAGGATGTGTTTTTGCCCTCTTGGCTGCCAGAACACAACTGGCCCATACTGCACCTGCAGATTTCTTTCTGCAGGGCTGCTCCTCAGATAAGGATTCAAGGTCAGGTTAGATGGGGCTTCAAGCAACCAGACTGAGGGGGGCACCCTGCCCACGTGCGGTTGTTGGAATTAGATGATTTTAAAAGGTCCCTACTGACTCAAACCATTCTGATTCCATGGTTCTATGATCCCTGCTGGCAAGTGCTCTCTTGTAGTGCCCTAGTGCAGGAGAGAGTAAAGGACAAAAATCTAACTCTGTAGCTTCCTAAGCTATTGCTTTATCTCCAGTGTGCTCTGAACAAAGACCAGGGTGCTACACTGGGACTCTTGCTGCCTGTGCCCAAGGGATGACCTGCATGCTATGCTGGTGGAAGAGCATCTCTTCTTGTGCCCTAGGTGGCCCCTGGTGCCTGTGAGCCACTCAGCAGCTCTCTATCATAGCCTTGTCTGGCTGAGAAGTGAAAACCCCTCCTTTTGCCCGTTTAGGACACGAAGCTGAGAGAGCAGTGCCTCCCTGGCTCAGCCTCCTCAGTCCGGGAAGAGGCATTCAGTCAGCCAGCCACTCGGGTCATGGAGTAAAGCCCTGGCAAAGTTTTTAATGAGCAAAAACTCAACAAATTGCTGTTGCAAACACTTGGGCTGACTCCCTTCTAAGCTGGAGGCATCTGCTGAAGGCAGCAAGAAGGGAAAGATTTTTCCTTTTTTATCGTCAAGCTGCTGCCTGCAGAATGTGAGAGCCCTAACTAGTGTGCTGACTCTGGCAACAAGTCAGCCCCAGTGTCTGCGTGCTGTTGGCAGAGAACAACTGGACTCACAAGTTTTCAAAATATTTTCTTTTTCTCTCTTCCTCATGATTTTCTTTGTTTACCCAGGAGAAAGAGATTTGTTGGTAACCTCTGAAGATATCATAGTGTCATATTTCAATTGAGATCAGGACATGTAAGCCATTTACTCCATTTAAAGTTATTGTATTCCAAGATCTATGAAGTACTGTATAGATTATAATTGCTTTCAACAAATATGTTAGTGAAATTGCAGTGTTTCAGGGTGAACCATATAATCAGTCTTCTTGGAAGTTTTGGAGACAGGAGTTAATAATGGGTTATCTTCTCAGTTATGCTATGATAGACCATTTCCTATCTGGAAATAGGTCATGTCAAATAGTAGCAGCAGTTTATTTTTGCTATTATTTGTAACCATCAGTAGCTGCTATCAAAACAGGAACCTCATTTTGCTGTGTGGATTGAACACGTGAGAAGTAAAAGCAGCCCATAGCCTACAAACTTTGCTAAAAGTAAAATACAGTAAGTGGATGGACCAAATATTTTGTGGTGGATTAGATGTAGCAGAAATAATAGCAAGGAAAGTATTGTTATGAATACTGACTGCATGTGTAAAGCAGTTTTCCAGCTGTTTATCCACTTTGCAACAGCTGAGGGGTCTGGTGGTGCCAGAGTGGGCATTTGGCTGGAGAACACTTGCATGGCTGGATGATTTGGCCATGGCTGGCAGGAAACTCCACCATACTTTGAAAACTTTGCCTGATGTGCTTTATTTTCCTTCATATATGGAGGACTGGCTTGGAGTGACCTTGGAGCTTCTGGTGTTAAAGGGGAAACAATTTACTGAAGTGATTTTAGGAATGGATTGGTGTCTTTGGGTGATGTCTCCGTAAGTATCCTTGTTGATCAGAGGGTAAATCAAGAGCTGTGGAACTCAACTCTGCTTTCCAAGCCTACACTTGACACTGAGGCAGGGTATCTGTCACTCAGCTAGGAACCATCACAATTCTTCCACATTTCTCAGAAATGTGACATGTCCCCTCTCCATGACTAACCAATCCATGGGTTTTCCTGATAAATATGAACTTGGTTGCTGGGAAATGAGCTCAGGCTACCTAAAGATGTTAGGAATATTTTTTTCAGCATGTAAAGATGAGAGTGCACTCCTCACACTGCACAGGGGGAAAACAGGGGGATACTTTTATTTATTTTCCTATTTCCATTTATTTTTTTTAACATTCTGAGAAAAAAAAAAGATTTCAAGGGACTCAGAATTCTCAAATTAATGTGAATTCATTTTGCTTAAATTGGTCTTCAGCTTTGACAAATGATGCTATAAAACCAGTGATGTGCACTCCTTTGTTAAAAGTGTCTTTTTGACTCAATGTCATTCACATTCCCTGACAAACAGTTTTATATGTAATACAGGAAAGGACAAGCATGCACTCTCACAAAGTCATTCTTAGAGACATTATAAGCAGAAATCTTCTTCTCAGAAGATTTTGCCACCTCATCTTACTGTAACTACCTTCTAGTACAAGACACAGTGGTGGAAGTGGAAGTGACATCTTCCCTTGAAACACCTTGTATAAGTAATTTCTGATGTTAGAAACACCGAAACATAAATAAAATTGCAATATAAAACCAAACACTGATATAGTAAGGGAGGAAAAGTCCCACACCATCTAGTGATGAGTCATATTTCATTGTTTCCAAAAGCTTTGTGCACACCAACATTTAACCACAGCCAGTCACAGCCAGTCACCTTTGCCAAGAGCATTTCCAGTCATCTACCCCTACCAGCTTAGGTTAAACTGAATCCTCAGAAGGTTGCAAATGCCACAAAGAGCTGATATGTGACTGTATGTGACATATCACCATAGAAACAGTGGTACAATTCCACACTGAGGACCTCCTTGCAGCCAAGTGAAAGAAGTGGAGCTGCTAGAGAATTGCAATGCTGCCTGACTTCATGCTCTGTGTTATTATTGCCCTTCAGATTTTGTAGATTGTGATCAGTCCCTCCAGTAATGTAAGCAAACAAGTGAGTAATTTTTTTAAAAGACAATACTGAACAGGAAACAAATAGAGAAAACCACTATGTATTAATTCATCATAGTAAAAATATAATGCACAGTAGGCTACTTGTGGCTTTGTGCAATTCAGGGTTTCCTGATGTGCTCTGACATCTTGGTATGTGAATGAGGTTTTCTGTTGCAAGTAAGTGCAATTCCCTAGCTTGATGTTAATCTCCTTTTACAGAAGGTGGGGAATAGTAAAAAGTAATTCCGAAGTCACAGTGTTCACTCTCTTGACTTAAGGACATTCCTCTCTGGAATACAATAGCTTTGTCCTGTACACATCAAAATTTTATCAAAAATTAATGTTTGGTTAGGAAAGAAAGTTTTTTTTTTTTTATTCAACAAAAATATGACCCTTTCCACCTCGTTGTATCAGATGTCCCCAGTTTGTCTTCTATAAGGGATCTTTTCTGGACCCCAGGATCCCATAAAATCCTGGCCAAAATGACAGCTCATGGTTCTAAAACTTTGAAATACATTTTTTGCCCTATTAAGAGAAATTCCCTTTTCCCCAAGCACCTCAGTCTTTCCTGGATCAGAAACATTTCCAGCTGGAACACTTGAGGGCTCGTCTGAACAGCAGCTGGCACGCAGGTGTTTTAATAATATAAACTGAAATTGTCATTTGGGCGTCCTCAGCCTTGTCATTACGCTGTTACCGCCTTCAGATACTCAGAGACCAGCCTTAAAATCCGGGATGTGAGAAGGAAATGAGCAAACGCATCCTGCTGTTGTTCTGCCACTTAGGGTCCGCCAGGCAAACGTGTCCATGCAGGTCCAGCCATTTCGCCTGCTCTCTAGGAAAGAAGATCCTGTTCATGGCTTGTAATTAAGACTGTAAATCTGTCATTTCTTCCCACATGGCTCTTTCACTCAGCTGTCACTTTTCAGCTGCTCTGGCAGCTTGGTCCTGCCCCCACCAAATCATTCTACTCACTTCTTGCTGGATCTCCATCCGCTTTCCCTTGTGCAATCTGTTTTCTTGCTCCACACATCCCTGTGTCCCTAAATCCTGCTCTCACTTGCCCAGCTGTTTCCCTGACCTCTCTTGGTTCCTCCTTCCTTCCACCCAGTCAACACTTCTGGATCAAGCCAGCATCCAGCTGTGGTTTTCTGCCGACTTTTTCATCCTTGTCGGGAATGGACATAGAAAAGGGGGAAGTGTCGTCCTAACCGAGACAGCAGGATAGGATTTCTTCTCGTTGGAAACAAGCAGAGACAGAAACCCTCCTCAGAGGCGGCTCTTTCATTTTCTCCTTCAAAGATTTGGGAAAAAAAGCAGTGATCTTCCTCTGGACAAACTTATTCCTACACTGCAATTCGTGGAAACTATTGACCATTGCGGATGAAAATCACAAATTCATGGGAATATTTCTGGATTTAAGATTATTAAAGGCTCTTTGAAAATTCCCATGTCAACAGAGCTGCCAAAAAAAATTTGCAGCGTGGCAACTTCTGAGGTTTCAGTTGTTGTTTCCATTGTGCTCTCACGGGAAAATAAAAGTCTTCATTAAAAATGGGAGGTGGTGGATATGGTCTAGAGACTGGCAGCTGATAGACAGCTTGGAATAAGGTGAGCGCAAGCTAAAGCAATTAATCTATTTTAGTAAAATCAGAACTCTATGGAGAAGGAACTGGACTGTGCCTCCCACAAGAAGCTGGCTGTCAGCTCCCCTCTCCCTCCATAGACACAGGAAACTCCCAGGAAATTGTTTCTGCAGTAAACGTGAGTCTTGAAAATCCAGAGTAAAGTGCCAAGTTTATATGGCAGCAATCATAAACTCAGTCCTTGTATCTGCCAGAAGGACTTGGCAGTACTTCTTGATAAATCCAGAAATATTCGGGAAAATGCAGAAAAAAAGGGTAAGATACTTCCAAAACTTGTAAATATTTTGCAAATCTTAAGAATTCATACCCTTTTAGCTTTATAACTCTAATCTTTCTATTGAATCACAAAATCAGAGCTTTCACTTAAAAACATATTGAGAAGTCCAAGCCCTTGGAGCTACATAAAAAACCATTTTAAACTGTGAACCCCAAGAGCCTGATATGTTGAATAAAGATAATTCAACTGGATAACTTTTAAAAATTTTGGGTTTCTTCTAAACCTGTTGTAATTTTGGGGTCTTATGATTCTTGAATATTTGAGGTTAACACGTTATGGTGCCTAGTGCAGGGTAGCTTTACACTACAGCCACATGTCACTGGGTGGGTGGAATACCAGAAAATGAGGGAATAACTCAAGCTTCTGCACGAGGCATACACAAGGGAGTGAAACAGCGAGAGAAAATGCCATTGGTAGCTGGTAAGAGAAACTTCCTGGCAGTAAGAGCTGTTATTTTGTTGTTATTTTGTCTGACATTAGCAGTGAGATGAACTGAGTGATCTAGGAGTGTTTTGTTATCTCTTACTTCTAGGAACCCTGGAGCCACAATGCCACTTGGACAGAATTTATGGACAGCTTTTCAAAACAAGCAGGCAAAACATGAATGTGCATCCACAGGAAGCTTGGGCAAAGATGGCTTTGGTTTTCTTCTTTCTTTTTGTTGACTGGTGAAAAATGAACTTTTAAATAAATGAATAATTAGGCATCAATTTAAATGTTTCATACACTACAGTGTTAAGTTTCATATGCAACACACTCTTTTCAATTACTTAAAAACCCCACAAGTGTCTCTGTGCCTTTTGAAAGAAAGATGCCATTTAAAAAAATAGGAAAAAATATACAACATGATGTTTTGAAAGTGGTGGAGTTTCTATCAGCTCTTTGTCACATATCCCAGAGGTCACAGATTTTTCAACTGTACCTTTAAGTAATGAAGAGATTTGACTTGTCTGCAATTGCACATTTGAAAAAAGTAGAGGTTTAATGTGCATGTGCCTCAACTGTGCTCTTACATATTTGTGTACATATTATGAAGGGGATGTAACTATTTTCAGTTTTTGCAAATCCTCTTTGGGCATTCTTTTTTTTCTCCTATAATTGTTCTGTTGTTAAGGTAAAGCTTGCTGTCTTACAGCTTAAGCCCCAGAAATTTAAGCAGTTCATCAAAAAATAGCCTCACTGGGATAGAAGCATTTGACATCCATGATAAAACTTTGCTCCCATTGTCCATTGCCTGTAATGCAAACATGTACCTATAAATTTACTCACTGCCTCACTTCTTAATATTTCATTAAGCTAAACTTTGGACAATGAATAGCTATAAATGCCTGAATGGAATTTATCCATTTAGGCAACAAAGCCCCACTAGGAATGCATATTTAATTCCAGATTGCATACCAACAGACCTATTCCATACTGTTCAATTTAAGCATGATGGACATTTTTTTTTTAGGCATACGTTTATTAATTTTGAAAACCTCATGACTTGGCATTTATAAAAATAAATCCATTATCATTCTACAGTATTTTCACTGCACTTAAAAATATTTACACTTTTGTGACTGGAAATCTTGCTCGCTTAGAGAATTCAGACTCTTGGGATTTTTGGGGCAGACTTTCTCACATTTGATAGCAATTTTCAGTGGCTTTCTTTCAAGCTTAGCAGTGAATATTTGCATAGACTTCTTTACATCTTTTGACTTTATGTTGTAACTGTAGCTTGTTGCCTTTGTATTCTCTTTGGCTGAGGAAAGGTGGACTATTGAGTACTTCTTTTCCTTTCTTATGATCATTGCCATTAAATCCTTGAAGCTTATCATACTTTGTCAAAACAATTTTCATTTCAATTTCGATTACAGATTTGATTCTCTTAAGCATTTACCTACAGTCTTGGGGGACTATATTTTAATTTCTTTTGAATGTATTAATACATCTGCTTTTTAATGCCATTCTAACTGAATGTGTGGGTTTTGTGGTGCTCTTACACTGAGCACACATAAGTGAGTGATGTGATTTTATATGAGCATATAGGGAACGGCTTAGCTCTTCTTAGTGTTTATGTAAACTTTGTATTAAATATGTCTAGGAAATTCAAAGGGTTCAGACTATCCAGATTAATTGCTTTCCTTTTGCATTGACCTGTCATACTCCTACTGTATTGAGAATGATCTTTATGGTAAGTGGAGTATACTGCTAGGAAACTGCTGTATGGAAAAGACATTTATCCTTTGGCAGAGGAAAGCACAGGGTGCATCACATGGGTTGGGGTAATTACAGTGTATCTGGAGCTGTAGGCGTTCAAGATGGCCACAAGTAAAATTCGTGTGAGATGCTGTATAGTGTAATACCTTGTGCCATCTATAAATTTAGAATATTTTGAGTTGCTCTTTTTTCCCCCCTCTTTTTAAAAAATAAAACCAGAACAGAACATTGTTTCCTGCATTTGGGGCCCAATCCCCAAGCCCTTATGTGAGTTATTCCAAAGGCTTGGAAAACTTCTGTTTTCTGCCTTTTTTTTTTTATTCTTTTAACATGTAACATTCACATAGTAAATACCAAAGGACAAAATACAGCTTGTGCAGACTGAGTCTGTGCTGTTAAAGTAATTACAGCCATAGGCTGACCGCCTTTGTGGCCTCTTGGCTGCTTTAGGGGTTCTGCACATGCAGTCACCTGGTTCACAATTTCATTAAATTAGTCATGCAATTTCCATTGGTATTTTAACAAACGTCTGGAAAAGCTGTGGTGATTTATGAGAAAACAAAAGAATCAGTAGGACAATTTGGTGTATTTAATACTTCCCAGTCTGTAAACTGGCAAACTTTGCCTTTGTGCTTCTTTCTAGAAAGAGCTGGGGTCCAGTGTTACCTCACCTGTACACTTGGCACATAATGGAGCAACACTGGAAATTATCAATATGCTGTGCAGTCTGCACCTCTATCCATCATCTGCATCACACTTGATTCTGTAGTTTTTGGCAGCATGGATTATTCCTGTTTTGGAGCTACATGATTGTATCACCAATCTGAATGCCACAAATACATGGTTTACTGCCTCCCCTCTCTGGAGTAACCTCATGCTTCCTACCAAAATTAGGCAGTTGATGTTGGACTCAAAAATCTAGTTTTTTAAAAGAATTTAAACTCTGTGGAGAGCTCTGCATTTATTTATTTTTCTGACACTGATTAATCCCTTCATTTGGCATAATCTGGTAGAAGCTGTCCAAGACAGGAACTAAAGGCTTGTCAGTAAAGAAAGTCAAGCCAAGAGAGGTGAGGCTCTTACCTGAAAGGAAATTGCCTTCCCAAACCTGTTCATCTAAATCCTGGAATAGAAACTGGAAATGGCTTCATTCATTCTGGCATCTGGAAAGGGGATACAAAATACAGTGAATTATATCCCAGAGTCTTTCAAAATAAGTATATTTTGTGGTATCCAAGGTCATAGAAAAAGCAAAACTGATGCTTCACGGTTTTGTTCCTAAGTTTAGTTCTGAGTAGGACGAGCTTCTTCAGTACTGATAAAAGGCTTCTTGTTTGAAAGACATCCCTTCAATCATTTCTCTGGTCTTTTTGAAAAGCATGTGCCTGTATTTGGTTTGCAAAACAAGGTTTTGGTAGTGGGAGGCTACAGGGGTGGCTTCTGTGAGAAGCTGCCAGAAGCTTCTGCTGTGTCCAACAGAGTCTATGCCAAGTGGGTCCAAGATGGACACACCACTGACCCAAGCCCATCAGTGATGGTGGCAGTGCCTCTGGGACCACAGAGTGATAAAGAGGAAAAAATGCTGCACAACAGCAGCTGGGAACAGGAATGTATGTGAGAAAAACAGCCCAGCAGACACACACAGGTTGGTGAAGAAGGAGGGGCAGGAGCTGCTCCAGGCACTGGAGCTGAGATTCCCCTGCATCCCCTGGTGCAGACATGGTGAGGCAGCTGTGCCCCTGCAGCCCATGGGAGTCCCAAGGGGAGCGGAGATCCACCTCCATTCAGTGGAGGAGCCCACACCAGGGCAGGTAGATGCACAAGGGAAGCTGTGAACTCATGGGAAGTCCATGCTGGAAGAAAAATCTGGAAGGACCTGTGACCCTGTGGAGAGAGGACCCCACATTGGAGCTGGTTTGCTGGGAGGACCTGTGATCCTATGAGGGACCCTCACTGTACCCCATGGGAGGGGGCCATGCTGAAGCAGTTCATGCAGAACTACAGCCTAGGAGAAGGATGGACACTGGAGTTTTTGGAGTACTGTTTCCTGTAAGAGGGATCCATGCTGGAGGAGAGGCAGAGGAGTCCACCCCTTTGAGAAGGAAAGAATAGCAGAGAAAACATGTGATGAAATGACCACAACTCCCACTCCCCATATCCTTGTGCTGTGGGGTAAGAGGAGGGAGAGTATTTGCATGTGAAGTTGAGCCTGGGAAGAAGGGAGGAAGGGGGGTGAGGTATTTTACTATCTGCTTTTATTTCTCATTATCCTCCTCTGATTTGATTGATTGATTGGTTGATAATAAATTCAATCCATTTTCCCAAGCTGAGTTTTGCCCATGATGGTAACTGGTGACTGATCTTCCCCTGCCCTTACCATGACCCATGACTGTTATATTTGTTAGGTTTTCTCTCCCCTGTCCAGCTGAAGAGGGGAGTGATGGAGTGGGCACCTGGTATCCAACCGTGGCAACCCACCACAGTCTATCTCTGTGGAGATACTTCCCACCAGACCCATCTTCTCTGACCTTTGAACAACCTTATTTTTCTTGGCAAAGGCACTTAGACCAGCTCCAAGAGAGAAGATCATAGTCTGAATGTCGTTGCTACCTGTCTGCATTCTAGTAAATGGAGAATATTTGTGTCTGGGGTGGCCTCACTTCATACTCACTCGAGGCTCAATGGATTTATGTGTCTATGTATGCAGGCACTACATCCTGAACAGAAACTCCAGGAGCATTTTGCAGTTCTCAGATCCAGATGTGCATCCAGCCACATCCTGACTACAATTTTGGGTGAGATTTTCTGCCTCTCCTGTGTCTCTTCCTCTTTCTCACTCCTCAGAAATGTTGGTTTCCCATTGGAAAAAGGAAATTTAGTGAGGTGAAGCCTTTGAGAGCTAACAGCATTCTTCATTTGGTCCTATGTCTGGAGTAATCTGGAATATTTCTGCAAACAGAAATTATTCCCATGGGGGTGTGTGTAGGGGGTAACATAACACTTATCCTGTCTGGAAGAATAAAGAAAGTATGTATTTTCTGTGGGTTTTTCTTCTATTATTATTTTAAAAATCTGTGTGCCCCATTCTTGCTTTTTTTTGGCCAATAATAATAATGCCACAGATATTACAAGTTTGTTTTTCTGTGCTGTAGATACTTGAATATTATATCACTTTAAAATAAAATTAAAATGAAGAAATGGAGAGTAAAAGTTAAAAAAAGTTTCCAATGCCTTGTTTGTGATTTCTTAGTATCTTACTATGTTTTCAAGAAAGAATAATATTCCTTAAGTATATTACTTTTTGCCATAAAGATTAAAAACAGACTAAATGAGATAATTGTTTTATTTTTCTTTTTAAGTATAAGATTTACAGAATGAGGTTGGAAAATTGTGTGTAGGCTGATGTTTTATGTTGTAGCTGGTTATTACTCAGTGAGTCACTAAGTTTCCAGAGCTTGCCACACCTTAAGGTTAAACTGCCTCAAACCAGGCAGCAAACTGTTAGCCGAGGTGCTTTGAATGACTTTTTTTAATGTAAAAAGATATATATTTAAACAATGTGCAAACTTTGCTGAGACTACTCAGATCCTCTTTCCTTAAAAGGTTTTCTCTACACACTCTCTGTTTTCTCTTCTAGAATTAAGCATAACCAAAATAATTATTTAAATGTCATAGTTACCAGCATCTCCTAGGAAGAGTTAGAGGTCTCTCTATTGATAAGAAGGAAGCCAGTATTCAACAGCATAGTCCCACCAAGTAGTTTTTTGGGACTTCAGAAAGACATGTCAGAAATCCACAGTGAGCATTGAATAAGCATGTGCCTATGTCTAAGATGTGAAACAGAGAAAGGAAATATGTGGAGTGGACATTCATCTTTTCAGTTTAATACTGATACCTCAGTGTCTGCCTGAACACTGCATGTGGTGTTCAGAATAAATACAGCCAGCTCTGGAAACATTATTTTAAAAGAAATGTAGTATTAAAATAATTAATAAATATTAATTCAATATCGTGTACTGTCATCCACAGTGGGGGCTTCATTCTGAAAATCGGATGCTTCAGTAACCAGCCAAACACAGAATATGGATCAGCTTAAAGCATATGAGGCACGCCCCTGAGTTCTGAGCAAGACAAGAATTGCACTTTGTTCTCCTTTGGGTGCTGTATTCTTAAATGTGAGGTATATTTTGAAGGCACTTTCAAATGGAATAGAAACTCCCCAAAATTTCCTTTCCCCATTAAAAAAAATATTCATTAACCTTCTATTTAAAGCTACCTTAATAATAAAAAAAAAGGAATTAAAAAAGAAAAGAAAACAAGATTAAGTAAACAGGTGTTAGGAATATTGTCAGATTAGGTGAAAATTGTATTGAATTCTTCAAAATATAGGAAGGTATTCACAAGACAAAAGTCTGTCACTATGATGAATCCACAAGAATGGGTAGCTAAGAAATCAATAAAATATGTAGATAGGGAGAAAACACACTTTTCTCCCCTTCTCTCCCCCTTTTTTTGGTGTGGGTTTGGTTTTTTTTTGTTTGTTTGTTTGTTTCCTGAATATTGTCATGTTGAATCTCAGAGGACTTGCCAAAGCTTTTCAGAAATTTTTAGTTTACTGTTGATATACAGGTATTGAATGTTGGTATTCTGGTATTCAGACTAGTTTCAAGTAGCTACACAGACATATAAATCATGTGAACTAGTAAGTGAAAGAAGGAAAAAGTCCCCATTCTCCCCAGCTATTTACCATGTTTCTTCTCTTTGCACATTTAATGGTAGACACTGACTATCTTTTAGCACCCAATACTGCAAGCCTTTGCTCTGTATGACAGGAGATGGACAACAGGAAATGTTTTCTTTTTTCTTCCCCCTTTTTGTCCTGTTTTGTTGCTGTCAATGTCTCTTGCTGCTCCGTGGAGTGCTTTTTCTGAAAATGGCAGCATGGGTGATGGTTTTGAATTAGCTTTCAGTTAGTGGTAAACATTTTTTACTTTGGGTTGTGGGTTAACCCTAAATTTTCTGGGGCTTTTAAATGTATCTCAAATTTTAAAAAATTACCCTCTTAGGCATAGAGAGTAGGAGATTAATGAAGAGAAATATTATCTGGTCCTGTGGAAGGGCTGTTATATGCAAAACACAGTGATGACTTGCTTTTGTAACTTGTTGCATCTTGCCCAAGGGTTTTCTTGGGGGTGCTAATAGAGCTAATACACTTTTTGACAGGGACCCTGCAGGTATGGTGCATTGCACTAGATCAGTGGAATGTTGAGTAAAGCAGTGATGCCTTCGAAGAACCCTGAAGAACAGATTGAGTGGAAAAAGGGTTTTAGCAGCTTTTCTCTCTGTGTGGATTAAAAGAACGCTTTTAATTGCCCCTGCCAGGTCTGCAATCCTCTGTAAATGCCAGCTGAAGCCAAAGCCCCTGGAGCACCACGTTGTCCAGGGTGTTTCCTCTCTGCTGGCCTTGCCATGTTTGACTTGAGGGTTGTTCACTAGTGGATGTATTAATGGGCATCTCATGTCTTCAGAGCCCCCCTACCTCTGTGTCTGTGGCATATTGCAAAGCCCACCAGGTATAATCTTTCAGGCAATACTTCTAGAGACCTCTTCAGGAGCTCAACTCACCACAGCCGATGTCACTGAAATTCAGAAAAGTCTTGAGACTGTGTGGAATAGAGGTTTCAGCCTTCAACCTTCCTTTTCACCAAGAGCTTCTTGCAAAAGATGGTTGGGTTTTCAGTGCAGGACTTAGTTCTTGGCTGTGAACACTTCCTAGATCTACTGATCTCCCAGCTGCGTGCAAGCTGCTGGTTGGGTAAAATGAGCTAATCATCCCCATCCTCAGAGTCAGGGCAGCTCAAGCAGCCAGGCACAGCTATCTGCTTTAGGGAGAGAAGAAGAGTTTTCCAGACTCCTCTGCCCCTAGGGACTGGGGGCACCTGCTATAATGGGAGCTGGATCACATGAAGACACCCACATTTAGAAAGTATATTTATGTGTCTACAGTCTGGACCTGAATATCAAACATTTGTGGCTTAGGGATTAGGCTGCCTAAACATAGATGCTCTGTGGTGTCTGAGACATCCAAGGTGTACTTTGGGACACAAAGACTGTGAGGGAGCTGTGGGCCAGGAGATGGAGTCCAGGCAGGGGTCTACAGGGAACATCAAGTGCCTCTAAATATCTGTGTGTGGGCAACAGATCTGAGCCTTTAGTGATAATTCACATTTGCAGATACATTCTCATCCTGTTTCTTCTGTTTAGTCTTCCTTTTTTTTTTTTTTTAATAAATTCCAAGTTTTCCATGTGAAGTGATTATGTAGTCACCAGTAAAGCCAGGAATTTAGTGTGACCAAATACAAAGAGGAAGCTAGAATATTATTTTACCTGATGCACATTTATTAGAGGCTTCTTGAATGGCTGATTCATGCCCCTGAAAATAGAAGTGTCTTCCCTTGACCTTTACTGTCTTTCCCTCCCAGGTAAATCAAGAGAGAAAAAGACAGCAGAGGAACGATAAGGCTCCACAGACAGGTTGCTCTTTAATTTATACTGAACCATAACTCTTTAGTAAATTTTTTGTTTTAAAATACTTTTCTGATACATCTGCATCAATACCAGTCGCATATTGAGAAACAGGATAACCCTTGCTTCAGTGGTTTAAGAAACCTCTCAGAACTTCTGACATAAGTGAACACATTGAACAAATAAAGAAATGTGGAATTTCCCCCTCGACAGCCTTTCATCCAGGACCCTGCAGCTGGGGATGGAGGAAATGTTGAATGTCAATGTGGCAGCTAACCTGTGCTTCCTGATCTGACATATGGCCAGTTGCATCCTACATGATTTTTCACATGGTGGGAGGAGCAGACTAAAGAGTCTGATAATTTGTGGTCATTTCAGATGTGCCAGGAGTGCCATAAAAAGTCATGTAAGAATGGTGGAAAAGGGGTGATGAGGCGTAAAGGCACAGGAAGACCTGTAAACATCTTGTTTTGCCCTGAGAATTTAGAGTTTTTCTTTCCAAACTTTAAAAAGTGCCTTAAGTAAAGGTACCTCCATGGCAAGCAGAACTTTAAAAAGAAGCAGAACACAAAATTTAACACTGTTATTGGGATTAATGTGTCTTCTGTTTGTGTAGTGGACAGAATGCCAGACTTTGTGAAGGACTGATATATGATTTGAAACATGACACACCCATCAATGAGAACTCAAAAAGGTGTGTTAAATTTGCTGTTGTATGACTGCTACCAACAGAAGGACTAAAAGCATAGATTTATTTTCCTTCTTACAATGCTTTTTTTTATTATTCTTTTATTTTTTTTTATTCCCTGGTGTTCTTGTTCTCTGTCAGTTTAATATTCTGTTCACATAGAAAGAAGTAGGCACAGCCTGAAATTTCCTTTCTGTAGCTGCCTTACAGAAAGCATTAGAACTGAAAGAAAGACAGGATTTCAGCATTCACAATAGACTTTAGAATGAAAACATGGAAAGCTCACATCCATAAAAGGAGACTCTACAGGCAATTTCTGAGACAAGATAACTCCGATTTTCCAGAGGATGTATTTTCTGTGTTGGCGCTCTCACCATGGGGTCCAGAGCTCCACAGCACTTGTCTCCAGGCCATGAGGGGGCTGAAGCTCAATGCCATAAATATGTGGTGCTTCATTGCTGAGGGCATCTCTTTGAATAAAAATGCAGTCATTGTTCAAATGACTGCAAAGAGTGACAAAAGAGTGAGCACCCCAGTAATGCCTTGATCCTTGACTTAATGCCACACAGGCAGATTGCAGTAGGACTAGGACTGGAGGTGTTGGCTTGGTCTGTTGACGTTGCATAGTTTACACACAGGTTTACTGTTATGAGTAACCATAGAAAACAGATAAATAAGATAAATATCGGCATGAGTATTATTTTGCAGCTCAAAATGAAATCTCTTTTGCAATGTCTGTGACAGTTCTGAAGTTAAAGACTGGTTACCAGGAAACAGAAGGTACTTCTTTTCAAGCTTGTAAAAGACCCCAACTCTACATGGGACAGCTAATTAGGATGATGAAGGTAAAAACTTGTATGTGTTACAATCAGAGAGGTCAGAAAATGAGTGGGTCTAAAACCAGCTCGTTCCGTGACGCACGCCTGTGCCAGATTCTGTTGCAGTTTGGAGAAGCAATTATGTAAATATAGATTTGCAAACAATTCCACAAAGTGACAAAAAAAGTGTTAATTACCAAAACTGTTAGTGATCTGTCTAGCCAACCACAGAGTGATGAAACCATGGCCATGTTAAAAATTAAAGCCTGATGCAACCACCCTGTGTTGTTTGGGTTTTTTTCAGGAACATTATCTTTCTTCATATCTTTGACTTTTAATTCTCAAAAGCATCTGGATTTATATATATTTTTAAACAAGGCCCAGGAAAATGACAGACATGCACACAGTGAAAAGAATGTCTACTCCTATTGGCATGTGGGAATGTCATGAGTAGTACCACCACAAATCTTCATAGACCTAAAAATCAGTTAATTTGTGCTCATATTCTCATCCTGAACTAAATAAGATTGTTACTTCACTTTTGATAGGAAAAAAATCCAGTCTATTTTCTTTCAACAAATGATAAAGCAATATTGGTAGTAACTTTTCTCATGTTTTTGACTTGCAAATAGTTTCTTACATCACACTGTAATCACAATATAATAAAGCTCTTCTTTAATATTCATTTGATTCTTTATATGTCTGCCTGTAAGCTCAGCAGTTCAGCATTACAGTTTAAAAGTCTCATTTCTCAAGAATGAAATCAGTGTCTTTATTGTACATATTGGCTACTTGGGCATTAGAAACATAGCAGATAAATAGCAAGAGACAGAGTAGATCCTACTGGTACTAAATACTGGTATCCAGTTACTCTACTTTCCCCAGATTATGGCTATAGATGTCATACAGGATTGACTAAAAACATTCTTTGGAAGGACTGTAGAAGTTCACATCAAGTTTAGAAAAGGTTCTGGATGCAGTTAACCATAAATAATGGTTATTTTGTAATATTCAGAAACATCTTATTTCCATGGATAAATTACTACCTTCTCTTTCTCTGGTGAAAATTTAAATAGTAGCTTCAAACAAAAGCTGCTTCTATTCCTGCCACAAGCTTATACAACACAGTGTTGATACAATTTAAAGGAGCTGACATACTGCTTAAAATATGGATGCTGCATATGACTTAAATAATACGAATTATGTGCTGAGGTCATTACTAGTTGTTACCCAGGGAAAACATAGTGCTGCTTCAATAAATATTTCAGGATTCAACACTATAATTCTTAGGAGACATTTTACAGAAATAGGATGGATAGTAACTTAAAAAATGCTGTGGAATTAGTATTTCAGTGTTTCAGTATTTAGCCAGCACTTCACTAAAATAGAATTGTTTCTCCACATTTTTTTAGCCACATAGTAAATTTACAAAGGACAGATCATATTTCCTATTTCTCCCTCCCCCATTAAATGAATGGGTAATAAGAATTCATTCCCATTCTTCTAAAAGTCTGGGAAAATCAGTCTTGCTGCATATGTCACAACATGAGAGTGAAGTTTGGATGAGAACATGTCTGTGAACAAAATTCCCCTTCTAATCCAGTTTGACCTTTAATCTAACACACGAAATAAAGTTATACCATTTAATCAGAAATTATTTTCTGTAAAGAACATTTGAGAGACCTCACAGAACATTTGACACAACTTTTATTCCTGTCATACTTGGAAGAGGTTCCATTTCTACAGAAGTAGAAATTCAGGTGCAGGGAGAGAGTGTGTTTTTGATGATAGTCCAAACCTCTGAGCTCCTGCTTTTCAGTCTCTTTGCTAAGGAGCTCGAGTTTGAACCACAAGATACACTGCAGATTTCCCGATGCTTCACAGCCAGGGAAGTGCAAACCCCAGGAAAAATAGGTTTGCCATTTCTATGACTTGTGATCTATAACTAATAAACTGACTAGGAAAGGATGTAACTGGCAGGCAATAGCAGTCTTAATGTATAGCAGCAAATTTGTCATGCTACAGAGTGGTGTTACTCTTCAAAAGATTCTAGCACATCTAAAATACACATTTAACTCCAGCCTTAACTCCCACCTGCAACATCTGTATGAGTGCTAAAGGCATAACTTCTAGTTGAAAATGAGTTCATATTGGTAGAGGATCAGGCTCTTACCTCATATCTATATATGTATTTCCCATAGTGACCAGGTTAATGGGATTTACAATCTCAAATTAGAAAGATAATGCTATAAAACATCTCCATATTTTGAGAAGAGTAATGGAAGGAGACAACTTTTAAACTTCACTGTTTAATGTATTAAAGGGTGCTGGCTTTGATCCAAAACTAAGTAATTCAGCAGAAAGGCTCCTCTTATTTCAACGGGCTTTGAACCAGGGAATGGTCTTTAAAAGTGTTCCGTGCCTCCTGCAGGAGAAGCAAAAACTGAAGGGAAAGACTTTTTATTCCTTTAGTGTTCAGGATGACTCAGACACAGCAGACTGCTAGGAAATTGTATTTATACCACGAGGACAACACTTATTGCAACTCCTTAGTCATCAGAGAGTGGCAAAATTCAGTTGTAAAGTCTGGCACAAGGTCACAGTCTGTAGCTTTTAGGTTATTAATTTACTTAAATAACATATGGATTTTTAAGATTAATCTTATCTAGAAGTTGAAGATTAAGATGTTTCTAAAATTTATTTAATCCAGAATGTTGTGGATTAGTGGGTTATTTCAGTAACACCCATTGATTCCAAAAGCTGGGGAAGCAAATCACACGAATGAATCTGACAATCTGACAAAACACTGTTGCCAGACACCACCATATGAAATACCTACCAAGCATCTGGGATAAGAAACTTCTTCTGAAAATTTCCTAACAGAGAAACAGTCCTCCTGTTTAATCTTGATATTAATTCTGTTTGGGTCCTGTTACCCAAAAAGAAAAAGCTGCTACATTTTAACTGTCTTCAGCACTTGTGCAGCTGCCCATCAATTTGGTGACACATTCACATCTCCCCAAATGGATGCACTACAAGTCTTTGCATATCTGAAACCTTTAATTTAGTGGAGTGAGCTCAGCCTTTGGGCTGCGTGCAGACTCAAGGATTTCTTTAAAAAAATCCCTCCTGATTTTAACATCTATTTGATATTGACAAAGAGCATTTTGGCTGTGTCATGCTGTGCTAATAGGCTGCAAGGTTTCTTGGTCAGTTTGACATTCTGCTGCCCCTAGGTAGCAGAACGCTGCGGTCTCCGAGGGCAACCCTCAAAACTCAGAAGAGCTGGGTACTGACTCCCAGCGGGGCTTCCTTTATGTGAACTCAGCCAACCAACATCTCCATGACTCCAGCAGATGTTTTTGGCCTTCAGACCAGTGGGTGAATTTATCCATCTTCCCTCGTTCCCTCAGTAATCTATCTGGCTGAAGCCAGCATGGTTAAACCTGGACCTGTGCCGAGGGCAATCAGGAATGAAGGGCTGGCCCGGTGAGGTTTTCCAGCACAGATCAGGCAGATTGTATTCGGGGGCAAAGGGTCCATGCTATATAAGTGCCTTAGAGCCTGTACCAGGATTCTTTGCTCCCCATTGGGCTCTCTTTGATTGCAGGTTTGAAATATGTAATGTGTTTCTAGATGCATCATTTATGTTTGCTTGTGTTGTTGTGCAATTTGTGGCAGAGTGAGGGGTCTATTGGAAAGCAGCCCTTGGTTTAGTGGGCAGCCCTGTAGCAAAATATTAGTAATACAGAAATCTGCTGCTCTAAGTGAAATTTGATTTAAGCATAGATGGCAGAAAGCATTCAAATAATTTAATCTTTTTTTAAAATGTTGGCTACCTTCAAAAGTGGTTAACTAGAAGTATAGCATTTTTAGCTTTTATTTTCTTTTTCTTGTTCTAGCTTGCCTCTTCTATCTTTCCCTTTCCCTTTCCCTTTCCCTTTCCCTTTCCCTTTCCCTTTCCTGTTCCTTTTCATTATGCTTCATGATAGGAATGAGGACACAAGCTGTGGCTTGGTCTGGTGATGCCCGAGCACTACCAGATGGAGAGAAGTGGGTGGTGGCTGTTCATCCCTGTGGCAGTGGCTCAAATAAATAACTTTTTTTCAGCCAGTCTGGGTAGGAGGCTGTGACTGCTTCTGAGTCTAGACTCAGATACCAAGAGCTGTGTACACACCAGCTGAAGTTTAGGCAGCACTCCTGCCATTAAACTGTACCTTTCCCCCTTTCCAGAAAGCAAAGTACAACCATCACGTGGTGTAGTTTAGTGCCAGCTCATGACACTGGTGCTTCACAGTCAGTCATCCCAGAGTTTATGGTTTCCAGCATAGTAAACCCTATTTGCATTCTGGTTTGATTTGCTCTGTTAAAAAATGGATTCTTGATTCATGCCATACTGCCTTGCAATCAGAGGAAGCATTTAACCAAGACTATCCTGACTTTAAAGAAATATAGCTTGCAGAACTGCATCCTTCATGTTGTATTCTAAATTAGAGCTTTTCCTTTCCCAGACCAAATAGTTTTAGGGTAAAT
Organism: Toxostoma redivivum; assembly: GCA_013397375.1. NCBI lineage: Eukaryota > Metazoa > Chordata > Aves > Passeriformes > Mimidae > Toxostoma > Toxostoma redivivum. The sequence goes on along the minus strand of VXBI01007928.1, from coordinate 337,854 downwards.
GCTTATTTATACATTTGTGTATAACTTTCAGGAGTTTAGAAGCAAATGTGTACTTAAGGCCAGATAATTTGTGGTAGAACATGGTAGCTAGCCTTGGACTTAATATTTGTGTGGCTATTTCCAAGGATGATTGCATTACTGGTGCAATTTAAGTTTCAGGATGCCCTAAAGTGCTTTGTTTAGGAATTGGAACAATCTGTGAAGTTACAGGAGTGATAAGTGATCATTGCATGATCACAACAATCTTTTTTTTAACTTGGCTGACCATTAATTTGCCTTAACTACCACCTTTGTGATCATCCTGCTCTGAATGTTATGTATTGTATACTGAAATTTACCCTACTCATCTGTGTGACCACAAAAGGAATCCCCAGGGCCATCTTTAATTTCACAGTCAAATTCACTACTTGACTAGCAGCCTTGAAACCAGTGTGTATCCTGCAGTTTGGCTCTCCTCTGGGAACAGTATTGAACAGTTAATTTAGCTATTTTGCTTCATACATGAATCCCAGCAGGAAGATTTTGGAGAGGTGGTGCTGGAAGAAGAACAGGGATTGGGAAAAAAATATATGTTCAAGTATTAAAAAAAAAAAAAAAAAGAAAAACCAGAGGAAGATAGAGTAGGACCCTTAATGTTTTTTTGAACAAGATGTAATCAGTTGCCATAATACTGTACTGTTTGTTTGACTTTTTTTCAGTGTGGTTAATGTTACTTCATCCCTGAAATGTTTCCAAGAGAAACAAGGGATTGTCCACAAGATAATCACCGCTGTGTCTGACTCCTCTGTGTGTAGTATGGTGTGTCACTAAGAGAGAGGTATTATCTGCATGCAGCCTGTGAACAAAAATCAAGAATACTCACTGGGGATAAAACTTTAAGTGCAAATTGTTCTGCAAATGGATGGTTTCTCCAAAAAAAGTTCCTTGCTGCTAGCTAAAAGAAGCACTTTTTCCAGTATCAGTATTCCAGCATCTGCTCTGTTGAATTTGATGACATCTTCAGCACCTTCAATCTCTTCAGTGGTAGTTTAGGAGAAGGCCAGTTCTTGATTTCTGTACTGATTTGCCTGCACAGCGGGCACCAAGCCCTCTTGTGAGGCTGAGCATGGAGAGCCCATGCTCCTGTGCTCTCAGAGGCAGCCAGACCCAGCCAGGGTGCTGCTGTGAGCTGGACTCTCCCCATGGCTCTTCTAATCACCAGCATGGGTCAATCTCCCCTCCTACAAAATAAAAGGCAAAGTTCACCAATACAGTGTTCCCATTCTGAAATATAACCTTCTTCTCCTCAGGTGTAAATCCACACCATGAAAATGGATGTTATGAAACTGTCAGCTTTGGGATGGGGACAGTCCCTCAGCTTGGGGTGTCATGTGGCAGGGGCTTCAATCTTTAAGAAATACTGAAGATCTCACACAAGCTGCAAGAGTCACCAGAGCCAGCTTTCAGGTGGACATGTTCACTCAGCACAGCACCCAGAGTAAACAGCTTTTTTTAAATGTTCAATTAATATATTTGCATGGCATATATTCAGCCCAGCTTAGCAGAGTACCTAAATTTGATTTGCTTGATGAAACATTCTTTCCTAACAGGGTTTTAAAATTCTCTCTACAGTTCACCAAGAAGAGGAAAGTACCTCATTCAGACATTCAGAGGATCAAGCTGTCACCCAAAGTGGTTTCAAAAAGGCAGGCTGGGTCATAGCATGTATTAATACACCAGCACTGGTTTCAGGGAATTTTTTAAAAATTTTGGTTCTCATTAACTAAATAAAATGGAATCATGCTAGTCAGTTCATGCTTAAAAGTCCTTCCCTTCACATCAACAGTTTACTTGACTGTCAAATAAGTATACTTCCAGAATTAGATCTATTAGACATCTTGTGGTTTTTGTTAGCATTTTGCCAAGAATTATTTATGTTTCAGCATCATGAAGGAGCTTGTTTTTACAATCATAGTAGAAATTGGTGTAATGAGAGATGAGTAGCTGATGAGCCTGGTAGTAAAATCTACAGCTATTCAATTTTAGTGTGATTATTTTTTCAAAAACTGTGATGTTGGTATTAGGAAAAAAAAAGGGTACATTTTTGATATTTTTAACACTTATTGGATGGACACTACCTTAAGCCCAGCATGTAAAAGATGTCATTTATACCCAGTGCCATAGTTCTTCATACCTTTACTACTTTGAGTAGGTTTTTGCTTCACAGCTGATCTCATCAGAGCAAATTTCTGCTTTTTGTGCATCAGCTGGCAAGGTCTGAAGAGAGATGACTGTTGGCCACTAAAATTTGGCACAAGTTAGTTGTAATCAATTCATAGGTAATCAACTAGCTTTAATAAATCCATATAAACTATGAAACCCAATCTTCCAGTTTCAGAACACCTTGCAAAAAGTTTTCTGTGTCTCTTGATTTTATTAGATTTTCTATGGACCAGTGAAGAGGGTAATATGTTTGATGCGTTTTATGCATGTCAGCACTTTTTAGCTAGAATTGAATAATTACATACCCTCATAGAGAAAATTTGCTTCTGTGCTATGAAAATGTCCTCACAAGCTGTTAATTCTGTACAAAAATTGAGTGACGATAATTAGCAGAAGTGAGTAAAAAAATAGCAAAAAAGCAATTATGCAAATTAGGAAAAAAGCTTGTAAAAATGTTGTGTAGGTGCAGCAGCTTGGAAAGAAAGCCTTGACTTTGTTATTCCTTTTCTGTCCCATGACTTAAAATACAAGCCCTCTCTCCTACATTGATGGGAAAAGCCAAAACATATGCTTTTCAGCTAACAGAAAAACAACACACAAGGCACAATGTTATTGCAAGTGCAAAACTAAATGGAACTTTTCCATAAGCCATATTCAGAGCAGTGTCAATGGCCACAAGGCCAGCTTCAGCTTGCTTCTGGGGGTGTTGGAGCCCACATGGGCCAGCATCCAAACACAGTAGAAATACAATACAACAATGCTTTCGCCTGCCGATGCTTTTCATGAAACCACCAGAAGTCCTGCATCAGGATCACAATGTATCAGTCTAGCTCAGGAGTTCAAGCTCTGGAAAACAGCTGGTAAAACTGCTTCCTGCATCATGCTTCACAAAACTTGACTACTTTGCATTTGAAGAAGCATAATTACTTGTGTTAAACATCACTGGTTGGAAGCTGCAGTGAAAAAGAACTGACAGTTGAGTTGTTAGAGTTGTTAGGGCAGGGACAAGATGAAAAATTTTCAGCATTTTGACAAAAAATAATTGTGTAATTTAGTACCTCGAATTGCATTCTTCAGAATGACTATGTGAAAATGGTGTTTTTCACCCAATGTACTTATCCTTGATGTGAATTTAGTCATTCCTGCCTTTATTAATCGAAATAAATGTTTGATAGCTTTACATGTAGAAACTCTGCTGAGCTAGAACTGAATTGAGTAGGTAGAGCTGACAGTTTTTGGATTCACTGTCTGTCAGAAGCACTCTTAAATAAGCAATGACTGACAGTGTCTCAGCCTTTCACCTACAGGCAGAATACTCACATGCTCGGGTGAAATCCTCTGGAATAGGATGGAAAGCAATGGCAAGGAGCATTTGCCCTGTAACATCGCTGCTAGTGGTGTTAATCAGCAAGCCAGGAAAAACATGGCTTGGCTTTTGACTCCTCAGATGTGTTGACAAAGCTGACAGTTAAGAGTGCTCTCTTTTTTTAACTTGTGAAATGCGTGTGTTTTACCTGGAATTACTGAGTCACGACAAATATGGAAAAACCGCTCCCATGCCATTTCCCAGAGATGAGTGGTCATTTAATAACAGCATGTTTATACAATATTTGTTTCCACTCTCCGTGTTAGAGCCTCAAAGCGCTTTGCAAATGTTAATAAAACTATTCATAATACTTTCTAGCTAAGCAATTTATTTCTGCTTTATTGACTGGATCCATGAAGACACTGCTAATAGCTTTTATCTGTTACATGAAGGGGACTTGTGAGATGTGGCTTTTCATGTTCTTTGAAAAAGAAAAACAACAAACAGAAACTAAAGCTTGTTATTATTAATCTTGTTTTACAGATGAAGAAATAAGGCTTTCAAAAGAACCAGGACTGGCTGATGGATGTATAACCAATGATATCTATATGGCATGTACATGCAGCATGTTCATCGTGCAAATTGTTTTCACCAGTCATGAGGGATTTCATGGGAAGAACTGGAGGGCCACTGGAGGAGAAGCAGCCTTCCTGTGGTTATGTCAGTGTGGTTTTTTTAGGCTGCTTCCAAGAACTTGTTCAGTGAGCACATCCCAAAGTAGACAGTCCCATGTATGTCCTCATGGTGGGTTGTTGCACACATTCTCATTGTAGTGAAAACCCACAAGCATTGCACATCTGTGCTATAGGGCCTCTGGTACTGACAAAGCCTTGCACCAATTTCTTCAGGGCTGACTTGCTTCCAAAATATACATACATACCTATATATGTATATGTACACACCCCTCCATATATATAGATATATATACACACATATATATACAGATATATACACACATATATACTTTAAATAAGAGCATATGCTTGATCATGCAGCCACATCCATCTTCTGTTTCTCCAAAGGCTTTGGGAGTAGGGTTGCTCGGTGGACACAGGGAGCTCCCTCCAACTTTCCATTTTTTGTCTCTAGTCTGAGGGTCTTCTCTTTGGAGATGGTCCATAGAGCTGGTCTGGGATCTGTAGCATTCACCACAAGTCCAAGNTATATATATATATATTTTTTTTTTAATTATAATATGCAGAAGTACCAATCCCCATTCTTGACATACTTTGACCTGTGTTGATGTAGATGTACTGGCATTGTCAATGCCTTTTGGAGAGAAGAAACTCTAATGAGTGTGTATGGTTCATTTTCTTGACACTCTGTAAGGTATTTTGTCCTCTCTAGCATCACTGTGTCGGTATGCTTTGATCCTCTTACACTGGCAATTCTCCCTGTTGTGTTTCTCTAAACTCATAGAATCACAGAATACTTTGGGTTGGAAGGGACCTTAAAGATCATCAGGTTCCAACCCTCCTGCCACGGGCATGGACACCTTCCACTACNAAGAAAAACAACAAACAGAAACTAAAGCTTGTTATTATTAATCTTGTTTTACAGATGAAGAAATAAGGCTTTCAAAAGAACCAGGACTGGCTGATGGATGTATAACCAATGATATCTATATGGCATGTACATGCAGCATGTTCATCGTGCAAATTGTTTTCACCAGTCATGAGGGATTTCATGGGAAGAACTGGAGGGCCACTGGAGGAGAAGCAGCCTTCCTGTGGTTATGTCAGTGTGGTTTTTTTAGGCTGCTTCCAAGAACTTGTTCAGTGAGCACATCCCAAAGTAGACAGTCCCATGTATGTCCTCATGGTGGGTTGTTGCACACATTCTCATTGTAGTGAAAACCCACAAGCATTGCACATCTGTGCTATAGGGCCTCTGGTACTGACAAAGCCTTGCACCAATTTCTTCAGGGCTGACTTGCTTCCAAAATATACATACATACCTATATATGTATATGTACACACCCCTCCATATATATAGATATATATACACACATATATATACAGATATATACACACATATATACTTTAAATAAGAGCATATGCTTGATCATGCAGCCACATCCATCTTCTGTTTCTCCAAAGGCTTTGGGAGTAGGGTTGCTCGGTGGACACAGGGAGCTCCCTCCAACTTTCCATTTTTTGTCTCTAGTCTGAGGGTCTTCTCTTTGGAGATGGTCCATAGAGCTGGTCTGGGATCTGTAGCATTCACCACAAGTCCAAGCACAGCCCAAAAAACCACAGAAGACAGGTGTGAGGGCACTGTTCTTGGACTGAGGGATTGTAAGCAGGGGACTTTGGTCACTGAAGATTTTACCTCAGGCATTGAGTCAGAGGAAAAGTCCCTCACCATTAAATGACACACACGTTATTCCTGGCAGGAGGCAAGAAATATTGTTGTCTTGAACAACATCATTGTTATTCTAGGTTGTTAGCAGTGACCAGGTTTTTGAGCCAATGGCTTTGGTGCCTTGTTGTGGTCTAGACATCACCTGAAGCACCAGTCAGACATGGCTTTGCCTCCTCATTTTGAATTGTTTTCAGCAATCTCTGTGTTATGTAAGGGAATTATATATATATATTTTTTTTTTTTAATTATAATATGCAGAAGTACCAATCCCCATTCTTGACATACTTTGACCTGTGTTGATGTAGATGTACTGGCATTGTCAATGCCTTTTGGAGAGAAGAAACTCTAATGAGTGTGTATGGTTCATTTTCTTGACACTCTGTAAGGTATTTTGTCCTCTCTAGCATCACTGTGTCGGTATGCTTTGATCCTCTTACACTGGCAATTCTCCCTGTTGTGTTTCTCTAAACTCATAGAATCANTATATATATATATATTTTTTTTTTAATTATAATATGCAGAAGTACCAATCCCCATTCTTGACATACTTTGACCTGTGTTGATGTAGATGTACTGGCATTGTCAATGCCTTTTGGAGAGAAGAAACTCTAATGAGTGTGTATGGTTCATTTTCTTGACACTCTGTAAGGTATTTTGTCCTCTCTAGCATCACTGTGTCGGTATGCTTTGATCCTCTTACACTGGCAATTCTCCCTGTTGTGTTTCTCTAAACTCATAGAATCACAGAATACTTTGGGTTGGAAGGGACCTTAAAGATCATCAGGTTCCAACCCTCCTGCCACGGGCATGGACACCTTCCACTACACCAGGTTGCTCAGGGCCCCATCCAACCTGCCTTGGAACACTTTTAGGGATGGGGCATCCACAACTTCTCTGCACAGCCTGTGACAGTGCCTCACCATCCTCTGGGTAAAAAATTTTTTCCTAATAGCTAATACAAATCACTTCTCTCCTTTTGAAACGGTTCTTCCTTGTCCCATCACTATCTCCCTGTGTTAAAAGTAATTCATTGGGCACCAGGAGAAATTCTTTCTTTAAATGTATGCTTTACTCAATTACTTTCATAAGGGGAGGCTGCATTAGCATGTCTCTGTGTGCTGGAGAACCATGCCAAGCAGACTTGAGACTGAAATATCTCAGGCCCCTGGTTTCATCTTGGAGTGTTTCAAATGATGCTGTCTCACAGCAATTGCCTAAAGGAGAATTTAAAAAATGGCCCTTCAATTAATACCTGTCAGAAAGAGCTGATAGGTTTGGATCCAGGATATTTTCACAGAATCATCTCTCCACCAGGAGTCCCTGAGTCAATAAACTTTAAAATACAATTACTGGTTTTTGAGTTCATGGTCTGTGAAAGTGGTCTCAGAAATGTGCAGAGAAATACCGAGGCTCCTGTTTGCAAAGTTCACATGATACTGATAAATCTCTATTCAAAAAACCCCCCAAAAAAACAATGTAGGAAGAGATAGAGATCAGATTTTAAAATTATCTTACACTTTCAATATAGATTTATTAATCGCAGTTTTAGATTTATACAGCCAAAGTCTACAGATGTAAACAGAGGCGTCATGATAGAGGTGGAAAGTAATCCATTGGCAAGATCTTTTATTCCTGCCCTTCGCGGGTTTTCAAGAATATTTTCACTTGCTGAAAGTCCCCACAAGATGGCAGTGCTCAGTTCATTAACAAGCGAAAGCAAAATAACTATTTTGCTGTACAGCGAAAATGGAATACAGAAGAAAAATCACACACAAGATCAGTGGCTTCTTAACCCTTTCTGCCCATCCCAAGACAATTTCCCCATAAAGAGCACAAGAATGTGTGCATAAAATCCTCAGTGAATATCCATAACCCTGAAGAACAGCCAAATCTTGCTTTGTTACCCAGATATACAGAAGTGTTTTGCTTAGCAAGCCAATCTTCCAAACAGGGAGAGAAAATGAAAATGACACCTGAATTCATCTCAATTTGTAATTTATACATACATACATACATACATACATACATACATACATATATATACATATATATATATATATATGTATTTCTTGTCTGTGCCTGAGGCTAAGAGCTTCCAAGATTACACATACCCAAACTGCAGGATTTTTTTTCTTTTTCCAAACAGTGTGTAAGATAAAAAATAGATGGGCTTAGCGTCCTCTATGCTTCTCCCTCTGCTTGTTTGGTAATACAGTAAGTGCCAGGATTTCCTGCATCATTGCAGTGCAGTATTGTATTATGGCATTTTTAAAGAGACTTTTTTTTTTCTTAATTTTCCCAGTGAGTGCACAACATATCTATTTGAAAACGTCTTCATTATTTAGCTTGAGAGCCATTCGGAGCATGCCAAGTTAAATATCTAAAAATAGAGAGTATGAATTCTCCTTGCTCAGAACATTGTTTCATAGATGCAGCTAACCAACTGCTGAGAAAACAAAACTCAGTCCAGGCTCCTAGACACCCAGGCTTCTACCCAAAGATCAACGCTCAGCTTCAGTTTCCCACTTCTTAGGTTATACTCAGTGGCAGGAAAAGGAACAGAGGAGCCAACAAACTTCCTGCTTGTCTCTGTGCTGAAACGACACAGGTTCAACCCTGCCTGGCTGAAACTATGATGCCCTACAAAACTGTGCCACCATGCCCCATCCCCTGCCTGTGGTGTGCCCAAGATCAAGAGGGTAGGCCAGTCCCTTTCTTGTAGGCACACCCACAAGCTGAGTCAGGCTGTTGGCACATCTGATGCTTTCATCAGCATCAGTGTGAAGCCATCAAGTGACCACAGCAGGGTCTCCTGAAAAGAATGGGACCATGATTTTGGGGAAAAAAACCCACAAACCCAATATATAATGGCTACAGGTACTCAGAGATTTCTGCCTGGTGCCAGGGGGAAAAAAAGGGGGCAGAAACATATGACAAAGGTTCCCAAGAGGGACTTGATCTCCCCAAGTGAACAAGCCCAAGTGTGTGTGGACATCCTTGCCTTCTGGAAGGACAGAGGGTAAGGTATTCCTGGGCCCCCAGGATACTTCCAGAGACACGAAATGTTTAGTTACCAAATGGTGACTTCCTTTAACTGGAAACAGTCCTGGGAAGTGATAAAATGCCCTTCTTCAGTATTGTCCCTCTCCTCCCTGCAGCTCCTACCCGGCAATGGACTGCAGGTGGCAGGGCATTTAGTGTGTTCTTCATTTGACAGTGGGCTACTTTTCCCAAAGTTATCAGCTTTTCCCAGCCTTTTCCTCCTGGCAGCAAGCCACCACCTTCAATCTTCAGGCAGAAATGGTAGCCATTCCTTCTTGCAGACAGAGTCTGCTGCCCTCAGCCCCATCCTTGCAGGGTGGAAATGCTGCCTCTAACTGTAGCAGCCTCTTTGCAGTGCCAGAGCAGACTTTGGGCAGATGTTGAGCCAGCATCCTGCCAGAGGACTTCCCCAAATTATTTAACTTCTGTGCTACCTAGCTTTGCAATAAATCCTAGCTCTTCACAGGTGCACAAAGAGGCCAGAAAAGTGCTGTTCCCCTTTGCTGCACAATGGTTTGGAACCGGGAGTAGACAGATACCCTAAAACCTGCATCGAGATCCAAAACCTTGCATCTTTGAGTGATCAAAATAATTCTTTTTTGTGCTGGAGCGGACAAGTGGTCCATCTGGAATAACATGAAAATATTTGTTTGTCCTTTTTATTTTTGCTGTGCTAACAAAAATGGTTAAGATAAAAATAGCTCCTGTAACAAAAATATATTGTTTAAAACTCCTATCAGACTTTCAACTTTTTCCTAAGTTCTATTAAATACATTTTCCTCTCAGCATATTTCTTGTTTTAATCAGATTTATTCAAAATTATCATGTTATTTCTGTTTGCCAAAAATAAATAATAAAAAAAGGAGAATTGAGTCACCTGGCATATCTATAGAACACTGATAAAGTAGTAACAGATTCTAAAAATGAAAAGACAACTGTTCCAAAGTCAGCACCTGCTGCTGTGAGCTTGGCATTATTGTTTTTGCTGGTACTTCTATTTCTCATGGTTTGTCAAAGCAGATGTTGCCATTTGGGAAGGTCTCTAGTTAACGAGACCACTCTTAATCAATCACAGCATTTTTCCAGTGGATTTATTCTGTATGGCAAGGTGTGCAGTTGCACAGAATGTTCACTACCCGCAGGATCAGAGCTGAATGAATGTAACATAGTTCCCCAGCCCTCCAAGCAATAATACCAAATGACACAGTTAATGTTGTTCCTCATTAAGAAAATGCAATGACTGATTAACACTTCGCTCCTTCACATCTGAGATCACCCAAATTCCCACAGGACATCTGAGTATTTCCTTTTATCCTTGTCAAAACCGTACAGTGGGAAGGGAATGTGGCTGTCTCCCAGAGGCTGCTCGGGGGTGCTGGCAGTGTCTGAACATGAGAGGCTGTGCCACAATGGCTCATGCTGCAGTACTGCTCTGCTCATATGGTGGGATTATGAGGCACATTTTTGTATGGACAAAGCGGACCTGAGGACCCACTCGTTGCTCACCACAGCAAATCACTGCTGGGATAAACGGAAGCTGAATTTGAGGGAGCTCACAATATCAATCCCTGTTGTGGGATTTTAGTACTGCTTGATTGGGCTGCATGGAAAGGTGTTGGGCTTGTCAGGAAAATCCATGACCACACAGAGGAAATGGAACCTAGAGAGTTATTTGTGGTTCTCACCAGTGTAGGAAAGTGTGGCATGAAATTAATTGTTTAAAAATTGCACCTTGCCCTAAGAGTGGTTATTCAGGTATGACATTCATCAGATGAGATTCATGGCCAGATGATGTACTTGGAGACAGTGATGCAGGTGTGTGCCTTGCTATAAGCCCTCTCCCACAGTCACAGCTCTTACACTATGGTTGTGTAATAGCTGAAGCTCACGTGAGATGAAGATGCTGTGGTCCAGCTCCCCTTCCCCTGCTCTTGAATATCTTTTCCCACCCATTTCCAGTGCTGCTACCTCTGAGTGTGAACAGTGGCAAGTCAGTTCAGGAAGCTGATAAAACTAAGATCTGATCTGGCATGGTTGTGTGGCAACTTCTGCTGTGGAGAAACCCCCTACAAGTCATTATTTTATGGCTTGTTTCTCCTGAGCAGCAGCACAAGCCACAAATGTGGCTTTGCAAGACTTCCCTCTCCTCTGCCCCTTCTGTACCAGTCCTTCTTTGCCCTGGGGTGGATGAACTGTCATGACACTGGCCAGATCCTAGGTTTAGCCTTACTATCAGCTTCCAAATCCCCAAACTCAATTTTCCCTACTCTGTTGAAAGACTTAAGCTGATGTTGAAGCCAATTTGTGGAAATCCTAAAAAGGAGCATAAAAAGAAGAAAATAAAGAAGATCTTAATGAATGCACGGAAATGTGCTTCAGTAGAAAGTTACTTGTCTAAGGATGTGCTAACATTTTTATATCGAATGAGTTTCTTTTTACTGAACACATCCTTTTCAAATTATTGCTCTCTGTATGATGGTAGGCAATCTCCACTTCTCCCACTGATCCTAACTATTCACAGCCACTCTTCTATTCTTTCCCTTCTTAAAAAGTAATTTTGTTCAAGGCAACATTGCTCCTCCTAAATCTAAGTGTTCAGAGCATCATCACCAAATGCCCAGTTTGCTACTTTTGGCCATGCTTCAGCAGAAATCAGTATGGCCAAATTTCAGAGCAAGGAATAACTCTTCACTGAGAGGGTGGTCAGACCCTGGAACAGATTCTCCAGGGAAGTGGTCACAACACTGGCCTGTCAGAGTTCAGGGAGTGTCTGGATGATGCTCTGAGTCGTATGGTTTAGTTTTAGGTAGTCCTAACTACCAGCAGGGAGCTGGGCTTGATGATCCTTAGGGGTGCCTTCTAACTCAAGATATTCTGTGATTCTGTTTCTACGAACTCTGGGTCAGGCTTTTGTGGACAAACCTGGAAAGTATAAAATACCAGACAAATCTAATTTTAAATAACTAGGGGATAGCCCGATGGATGAATGGACTGATGGGAAACAAATAGTCTCCACGGCAAGAGACAGACCAAGAGACAGTACTCTGTCAAACTGTATTGTCAGGCCTTCTGGGCTGGATCAACTCTTTTTGGTATTTAAATGATGCATTCCCCCCCTCTCCTCTCATTTTGCTACCTAACAACTTTGCAACCCCAGGCCTGGATAAAAGAAGCCAGACTTTATGCTTTTCTAGCTTATGTATTTCCATCAAGACTGAAGATTGCATGCCTGAGACTTGGCAATAACAGTATAGAGCAAGAGGAGAAGCAATAAACTTATTATGTGTGTCAATAAAGTCAGCAAGTAAGTCTTGGAACACACACATGGCGTGAAACTGCTGAGTAAGGGAGAGAGACTTTTCCAATTATAACACCACATTAACACCCATGTCAGAGGTTGAAATATTAAAAAGCAGTTAACAGGTCTCTTGAGAAGCCCTGGTAATGCACAGCAGCTCTGCATACTTGCAGACAATGTAAAAAGCCACAAGATTATCCCTTAATGTCGCACACTTAATGTGCAGAGCTCAATTAGTGAAAGCTGTTCAGGAACTGAAATGTTAGTTCTGCTGGGAGATGCCCTGCCTGTGAACAGAAGTAACAGGACCCAAATGTGCACTGCCAGGCTGGGACACTGCTGAAGGCTGTCTGAAAGCCAGCATCTGGAGAAAAAATTAAAGGTGCCGCTGCCTTTTTACACAGATAAACATCCTCACTCATGACTGGCCTTGGGTTGTCTATTGCCATCCACCACGCCTGATGTAGCAACACTTTGGTTCTAACAATCTTGAAAGCAGTTTCAAGCATGTCATGCACCTCCAACCAGAGCTAGATTTTTTTTATAGAGAGGTCTACACCCAGTTAGCTATTAGAACTCTGTATCTCTTATGGCTCTTATGCAATTAATTACTCTCAACTTACAGACTCTTTTATTGAGTGTCATTGAGAAACACAGCACATGTCCTTTCCAACCTCTAGCTAAAATGTTCTTATAAAGTATATTTTCCAGCATGGTTGGCTTAGTGTAAGGGGTGTTAGAGCTGTCAAAAGTACCCCAGGCTCCATGCACACTCAGCTGAGTCCCACCTACCCCAGAGTCCCATGCTACTGATGAGCACAGTGCCTGCTTCTCTACCCTACAGCATTTTATGATCTTCACATCTGGCCTATGAGACACATGTTGACGGACTAATGTCAGTCTGGAAGTCCATGAGTGTTTCCAGCTTATCTGCTGAATTTGGCTCACTGTTGTACTGCATCAATGCTTGGCCTGCCATTAGGCACACATGTGAAGTAACTATCGTCCTAGCTATTCACTGGTTTAGGGGAGAAGCTAACTCTTTGCTAAACAATATTTGCTTGCTTAGTATTATACTATAATTGCATCTAGGTCACTAGAGAAGAGGCTTTAGTTTGTCTTTAAACGCCATGGCTTTTGTGGTTTTGTTGCAATGATTTCATACCCTGAATTTAAATAAATTGGGAAATAAGAGACTCTTGTAGAGCCCACCCAAAAGATTGGTGGTCTTCCCAGTGCACTGATCAGGCAATAAGAAGGGAATGTAAAACCTACATCTGACCAAAACAATATGAAACCAAAGTTTCTGCATGTGCCACACCAAACAAACAAATGCTGAGCCTAGTGATTTTTGCAGTCAATATGCCCCATCATCTACATGATAACTTGGGAGATGCAGTCAGATCAAAGGTTTCCTTTCAGTCCCAAAGCTGAGGATGTTTGACAGTGAAATCATGACAGTTGCTTCTGCTAAGCAAAGCAGTGCCTGGCTCTGCCTGAGATAAAGCTCTGCCTGCTGGGAGGAAAATCTCAGTCACCGTGGCCATGTCATCCGTGCTCTGGGTGGAAGCTGCTTGTATGGGTAACAGCTGTTATTTTCTTTGAAATCTGAAAGACCTGTCTACATGTTTTGGTGTTGGTTCTTTTCCCTCAGTATAGGATGTGAGGGAGGGAAAAATAACTAAATTGACCTTTCAATTGACAGAGATGCAGGGTAAAAAAGAACTCCGAGAAATGAATATCCTTACAATTATGCATAGTAAGGCATTCTTACTCAGTTTTTCTCATGTAAAGAAAACCAAGAAAAACAGAGCTATTATGACTTTACCCACCTACAGACAAAGATCTTCTGAGAAGATCGTATTTCTCAGACCTTTGTCAAATTTTCAGTCTATCTAGTGGGAATTATTTTTCCTCCCTTAAAAGATAAATATATTAAGTATTCTCAAAGGACAACGGCTTTTCATCTGAGAAAACAAATGTCATCACTGTTTCTCATTCTCAACCTTTTCTTCCTTTCCCTGCTCCATCTTTTATTCCTATCCCTCTAGCCACGGGAATATATATTCCCTTTACCATTAATCTCTTTTCCCGAGATCTTAAAACATTTGAGGACAATATATACTGAGACAAAAATTTTACTTTATGAAAATAGCCTATCTTTCTGTTTGGTTTTGAGTAAAATGTAGTACAAAAACGTTAAAAGAATGAGAGTCTGGTGGCAGGAGAAGGCAAGGCAAGGCAAGGAAAAGGAAAGGAAAAGGACCTCTAGGATCCATAGCTAGGAGATATTCAGAGGTCTTCCCTCTCACTCTGATTTAGTCTGGGTGCGCAGCTGAGGCTCAGAGGACTGAAAAAATTGTGGAGGTACCTTTCTGCCCACTTCCATGAGGTCACACAGCACATTTTCATTGTGGGAGCTGGTCTGGAATTGCATGAGGCTCTAGAGAGAGAGAGATTGGCCAGTTCTGTACAACACTGTCTTTTTATTCCTTGCCCAGAATATTTATATCTCCAAATAAGGCTTGCCAGAAAATAAACAATAATAACATACTCTATACAAGAAATTTGTGTGTGATCTGATATATACAAAACAAACTATAGTGTATATATGCCCACCATGTTTCCTAACTTCCTTTGCTATCTTTTTTGTGTTCTTAACAGATTTGTGTGTTTCCCTCCTAGATCTCTAAAGACAGAAAATGAAAGGATAGAAGTCCCAGTGCTTCTGAGCATTGTGCAATGTGCATTTGAAGGACTGGAACATTTCAATCCAGTACATGGGCTTCTGCCATTTGAACTAAGGAAAAAAATGTGTTTGTGGGTAGTGTAGCATAATTGCAGAGAAAAACCCTTTAAAGCCAGATACTGAAACATCTGTAGTGCAAAATGACTTGTTGTCTGCCAGCTGATATCTCACTAACCATGTCCAAAATAAGTGGTTTTGACTTTTTTTCTTTTTTAAACTTACCCTTCTCATATCCAACATCAACAATTTCAACCTGGACAATGAAAGATTTACTGACTGATAAAAAAGTTAAATTAGATCTGAATTTTATAACAAAGAGCATCGAGTGAGACTAGAAATAGGCAGAACCACCTTTGGCATCCACGTAGGTGAGAAAACAAGCCCAAATGTACTTCCAAATTTGGTATTAAGTCACAAGGATGCTGTTTTGTGCAAGAATCTCAATGACCCTGTTTACTTGTTTTCTCTTGACCTCTCTCACTTCTGCTCCCTTGAATTCTTTGATAATCGTTGTGATATATCTAAAACCAGATTACAAAGTTGGTCTTGGTGAGTCTGGCTCACATTCAGATCTCTTGGTATAGCTGCCTTGTTTTGGTGTAGCAGTGACCACAGTTTATGAGCTCAAGAGGTATGATTTAGGCTGATATGTAAGATGGCCAAACTATGACTTCATATTCAAAAAACAGAAAGGTATTAACTGACCTCTACTGCAGATTCCTGACTCGGCATTGACTTCACACTGAGAGCCAGAAAATTGCAGCCTAGACTTGAAACATTTGTATCTTTGTGGTGCTGTAGACAAAGCTGATTTCTACACGCAGCCTTTTAAACCAGCAAGCCCAGGGTAGTATCTAGAAAGAAAGCTGTGTTTGGGCATTTTAGGTAATCAGCTGTCTTCTCACCACCCCTTCCTTGCCTTCTGGCTTGTGCTTGGAGAATGGGAACGCAATTCCTCCCTGCTGCCAGCTGTCTCTGAGCAGGCTACTGCAGCTGTACTGCCAGACGAGACGTGCTGAGCTGCAGGCTCATCGATACTATGCAAATTCACCCCGCAAACAGGTTACCTGTTACTGTGGGAACAGACCAACCTGCATCTGCCAATTTGCTTTCGCTTTTACTGGACAAGGTTAATGATGAAAATAAGCTTAATCTTGTAAGAGGTTAAGCAATTTATTACAGAACAGGAAACTGAGTTACGAAGAGCTACAAAAACAAAGCAGCGATGCTGCTGTCTTTACTTAGTTCCTTCTGGGTTTCTTTTTAGCATTTTGAATTTGGTTACTACTTGGGAAAGTAATATTTCCTCATTTTGGCAGATGCATATCCTTTATATTGGCAGGTAGATATTCTATGCAGGTAAGAAACAGATCTAGCTAATTTCTTTGATAAATGCCACTAATTTTAAATGTATCAGAGAAAATGAATTTCCCACTCCATCTTGTTTGTTGGTTTTTGCTTTATTTTTTTTAGTGTGTTGACTGTACCTTGCAGAACTACTTTCAGGTTGATTTTAAGCTTAATCCACCTTTCATCCCTCCAAATTCAACCAATAGGGACTCCCATACAGACCCTATAATTCAGCTTCTATAAACCACACCTGAAACTTAAATTTTAACACATTTTTAGAGTGAACAACTTTCAACCTTTGGGAGATACTTACCAGAATGGAGAGATATGCTTGTTTTGTGATAACTAACTCCCCAGGTATTGAGGTCTAATACTGAAAATGGTATTTTGGTATATGGTATTGCAAACAAGTGAAAAGAGTAAGTGGAAACTGCACAAAACAATTTGCACTTTTCACTTATGCTTCAGAGCTCTGAAAGTCATCTTGGGTTGAAAATGTCTTAGCAGTTTTCTCCAGCCACCTGAAACCATTTTAATATATTGAAAAATGGCAGTGATATCTCACCAAGATATTTTTATGTGTGATACTTGGTCAGTCCTAAGTGAGAAGTGTTACAAAAACAGAAACAGTGTGTGCAGTAGAAATGCTCTTTTTTTTCAGGGTTTTTTTCTAGAAGAATAATTTTTAAATATTAAAAATACTGTATTAAAAGCACTGTATTTTTAATTCAGAAATATAATTAAAGTAATAAACACCCTCCTCTCCTCTATTTTTTTTCCCTTTATGTAGACAAAACAGTTGCAGCTGCAATTCCTTCACTTGCCATTCTCTGGTCAGACTGAACAGAGCCTCTAAGTGCAACCTCCTCAATATCAGCAAAGGCATTTGGACTGGCAGACAAAGGGCCCAATTAAATGGATATTTCCTTTCTCCCCACATGATGGTGAGTGATCTTCAAACGAGCCAGTGAACTTCAGGTGAACTATAAATTTTAGGTGCACATAGAAACTGGGAAATAGATCCAAACCATCCCTGGACTAGCCATTTGCACACATACCAGGTTTTATAGTGTCTTAGGGTGTTGCCTTGTGTGGAAGAATGTTTTACCCAGCACCAGACCGACTAAGGAAAGGTTATATTCAGGTTTTAGCTTCTCTTGGAGTAGCTGGAGTAATGCTGGGTATATCAAGATATGCTGTTCATGTTGTCATAGCTGAGCAGGTAACAGGTAGCAGCACAGGGTGCTATAAATATTTTTTACCTATAAAGATCCACACACATCCCCTAGAATCAAGGTGAATTTAGACAAAACCTGCCCTGGAAAAGCTGAAGGCTTACATGCTCTCTTCTGGTAGAGCAAGATGATTCCACAATCCCATGAGCATCTGGTGCCAACTCTGCTATTTCTGAAGATAGAAATTATTTAAGATGAGACCATGACCTGCTCTGTAAGAATTGTCATCACCGCCTCTGAGGTAATGTAAGCTAAAATATTTCTTGCTGAATTAAGCTGCAACCCTTATGCATGTTTTTGTGCATATAAACTAAGAAAACAAAGGAGTAATTTCTACTGTCTTGCAAAAAGAGTCTTAAATTAATAAGTGATAGTAAGTGATATTAATTTTGAACTGGGACCAAGTAGGAGTTACTCTTATTTCTGTATTTCTCCATAAAATCGGAGATAGGCTTCTACTTTAACGAACATGAGGGAAGATTTATTACATAGAGAGGAAAGTCTATGACCTAAAACCAAAGGTGCTGCTCATGGATGTATGATTTTTCACAAATGTGTATAAACTTCACTAGGTAAAGAGCAGAAAAGCAGCTGCAAGAGGAGTGGGAAGAGGACAAAGCTTCTGTGTATCACTCCAGGTGGTGAAGCTGAGAAGTGGGCACCAGCATCTTCAGTATTTTTACTACCTTCTACACATAATGTCCTGCCACCTTCATGTCTATATGGATACATGGATACAAAGTAAGGTCGGCAGGCAGGAGAATGCATCCACACCTGTAAAAAAAAACCAGGTAAAGCACAGAAGTGTCAACATGTAAGTTATGTGCAGCCTTGTCTGAAAGTAGCACTGAGAGCTGGAAGGCCAAATAGCTCACTTTGAAACTCTCAGATGAGAGGTTGTTCCTTATTTGTTGTTTGGGTTTGGTTTTAGGTTTTGTTTTGATTTTGGTTGGGTTGGCTGGTTGGCTTTTTTTTCTTTTCCTTAGGGATGTACATGATAATTGGTATTTATTCAGATAATCAGCTTCACAGACAAGATTGGGAGCATAAGCTGGATTTTCATCCTGGCTAGAACATTTTTGAGAGAATCACTAAAGTGATTGTAAGAAAGCACTGGAAACACAATTCCTGAAAGCAATTCCCAACTGTCATGTTGAATTATAGAAAGACTTAGAGCAGCTAAGTTTTCTACGTCTCTGTTTAATCCTCTGTATAGTGACCAAAGTAAAACATATCTCAGAAGGATGCAGTAAGTTACCAAAATGATATTGTGAAAGATTTCCTGTCTCTTTGGAAGAGGTGAGCTGTCTAATGAGAGGTATTAGTGTTTATCTGTGATGAAGCAATCTCCCTCCTAGCTAAAACAAGGCCAAATCCTGTAATTTGGTGCTTCACTACTGATGACTGACAGCTCACTTAAAATTCATAATTATAGTCCAAACCCACATCCATTTCTTCATAATAAGTGTTTGAATTTGTGTACTTGTGATGTAAGAAGAAAATCTTTAGACCACTTCTTTAATTTCTGTAAAGAGGAATAAGGGAATAGCATGAGATAATGCACCAGTTTCAAAGAAAAACCGTCAAAAACATATTTGAATTTTGCTTTCCTGTATGTTCCACATTTTCCAGGTTATGTTAGAAGTACATATTCACTTCATATGTAATGTATTTGCTATTTTCTGGTCTTCTTCCAAGACATTTTGCCATTATCCTGCCAGGACTGTATGTTGTCTGACCACTTCCCCATTGCAATTAAGGATTGAAACCACTTGCTTACGCACAACGGAGACCATCATACCTAACCCCAAAGGAGGCCAGAAACTCCTAGCACACTGCATTTCCCAGACCAACCAGGAGGCCCAGGGCACAGAAGGACAGCATGCTATTTGCAACAAGGGCTGGCACACTGACAATCCACATAAGTGCAGCTATTCAAAATAAATTTTTAAAACCCCAAAACTTGTGTGTGTGGATTTAACACATCTCATAAAGAGATACTGCCTGAACTTCCATAATGAAAGGAGATAAACTGCTTCAAAATCAGCTGTAAAGAAGACACTACCAAAGAACCAGCCTCAAGGAATGATGTTTAACCAGACGTTTTTCTTCAGATCATGCAGTATATGTTTAGTAGATAACGTGCAGAATTGCAGGCTTGATTTGAACAGGCATCAGAACATGAAGCTTGCACAAGAAACACAGCCTTTCTCAGGAATTTCCCTTTGTCCCTCCTACCCTTTCTCTGCTTTTCCTCCTTTCCTTCTCCAGTGCCAAAGAGGAGGAGAGATGATGCCTTGGGGTGATGGAGGTGGGGTGTAAAGGAGAAGGAGGCAGTCTCTGATTCTAAAAGGAAATATTTCATTGACTTCAGTGTGAAGATTAACGTGATTGCTGAGTCCAGACTGCAGTTTTCATGTATGTGTGTGTGTGTGTGTGTGTGTGTGTGTGTGTGTGTTTGCCTGTGCGTGCATATGTTTGGGGCCAGGGATAGTACTAATAAATCATGTTTATCAACCCATTGGATGAATCTTTAGTTTTCATAAGGCAAAACTTTTCATATTACTGATCAATAGTGAAGTGTGTGTGAATCTGGTAATCTGTGCTGCAAATAATCTTTGCAGCCATCTCCACTTCAAGCCTAATACTTAAGAACCTTAAAGTGAAAATTGGTTTGGATCACCAGAAAATACATGAAAAACTGAGGAGGTACAAATTGTATTTGATATCTAAGGCCACGTGGCAACATTTTTGAAATGCTCTTGCACAGTTAAAACGTGAGGACATGGTGTTTTCTTAGGATTAGGAAACACTGGGAAAGGAAGAACCCTCTCAAATGACATACTGGCACAGACATGCATACATACAGACAGAGACCTTAGGTGGGGGGAATGCTCTGGCTGTGTGCATATTTAGTTTGAAAGTGGTTCTGTAAGAAAGTTCCAATTCAACTGTTAAGAGGAAAGATCTTTTTTTACCCTCTAAATTTTCATATTAGTCTGAAGGAAGCTACAGATAGAAAATAAGAAGCTGTTTGGATTTATTGTGTTCTGGAGCCATTAATTACAGTGAGTCCTGCTTCTGTTTATTTGTTTTAGTTCTTCTTGGTGTTGAAACACTGACCCTCATGGACATAAAAAAGATTATCTAGCTTCATCTGTCTCACCATCCTCTGCGGCTCAAATCCTTGTGGTAGAGCACTTCCCCAGACTACATGACACAGCCAGATGTAGCAACCAGATACCAGGCTATGAAACAGCACTAATTTCAAATGTCAGACTTCACACTCCATAAAACAGGGAGCATATTACAGTGTACATTAAATTCCAGAGCAAATAATACTTAACATCTATGCGGATGCATTGTCGATTTGAATAATCTGACAGAATGTATTTAGAAATATTCTCTAAATTTCCTCTGTCCCTGCCCTGAGACTGTGGTAAGTAGCACAGAGACCAGCTGTCCAGCCTTGTTTTTCTAAGCCATTGACTAAACAGTGAGTTCATGTTCAAGATAACTGTGGGGAACCAGTTCATGAACTTCTTGAACTCTGCTGTCCATAAGTATGGTGATGGGATAGAAAAGCTGCCATTTAATTAATGATGAGTCTTGTAGCTAGAAATGAAACTTGGGACAAGTGTTGTTCAGCTTTTTGTTTTTGCTTTTGGCTTTTTTTTTTTTTTATTTAATTACAAGATGTCTGGAGAGCGAAAAATAAGTAAAATCCATTGACTAATTGCCAGGGAAAGGCATTGCTCCATAAAACAGGAAGATAAAACCATCACCTGCATAAACAGTTCAATGACTTGCAGTGCATGTTGGCTGCAATGCCAGAGCATTAATACGGAGTGGAATATGTGCTCCTTTCCAAATTCACTTCTCAATTTGCAGAATTGTTAGCATGGAGGTCTTTCTACCAGTAGCATCTATTCTACTGCAAGAGTTGGAAATTTTCCTTTTTCTTTCTTCTTTCTGAGATTCAGTTTTCTGCTAATTACAGGCACAATAGGTACTGGTCTCTGAGAGAAAAGAGCTGCATAGAACTTAAAACTGGAATTTTGTATTGCAGTTTGATTCTCTAAACCTCTCTACTGATGTTGGTAACAATAATTAGATATTGAGCCTTACTCCCATAAAACATTCGCTACTATAATTTTAAAACTGCCTGAGAAACAACCTTATTTTGTAGATCTAAGGCAGAAACCACTTAATTCCTCTGTGCTTCATGGTACACGCCACCTTGCACAAGCAGAGGATCATCTTCTCCTTTGTATTCAAAAGTTCTTGATATCCAGAAGCAGAAGTCCCCACAGAAGAACTGGAAAAGACTTTTCAAGATAGATACCTGCCATTGCAAGACTTACAAAGCACTTAAATAACTCCTTTCAAAGATAAAGTTTTTCTAGTGGGGTTTCTGGAGAAACTCCTTGCTCCATTTGCTCCAACTGATGGGTTATTCCAGAACATTTCTCCTTAAATGGGTAAAAAAGAGCTATGAAGCTGGTGAAGGGTTTGGAGCCCAAGTCTTATGAGGAAAAGCTGGGAGAGCTGGGGTTGTTTAGCCTGGAGAAAAGGGGCTTCAGGGGGGACTTTATCACTCTCTACAACTGTCTGAAAGGAGAGTGCAGTGAGGTGGGGGATGGGCTCTTCTGTCAAGCAACTAGGAACAGGACTAGAGGAAATGGCCTCAAATTGCAAGAGGAGAGGTTTAGATTAGATATTAGGAAAAATTTCTTCAACAAAAGGATTGTCAAGTGTTGGAAGAGGCTGCCCAGGAAAGTGCTTCAGTCATGGTTCCTGTAGGCATCAAAAGAGAAGTCAAGTGTAGCGCTTAGGGACAAGGCTTAGTGGTGGAATTGGCAGTGTTAGGTTAATGGTTGGACTTGATGATCTTAATGGTCTTTTCAGACCTGAAGTATTCAATGATTCTGTGAAAGCCTTTTTCTGATTTCCTGCTTAAATAATCATTGACAATTTATACTGATTTGCTTGTCTGTATGCCGTTACTTTAAATAAGATTCTTTTCCACTTTCATATACCTAATGTATTTGGGACAAGTAATTACACCTCTCTAGCCTTGACTGAAAGCTTTTCACTCCTCTGATATTCTGATAGCACTTCTTTGTTTTGCTTCCTGTTTAAAATTTTTCTTCAGTGTGGGTACCAGACTGGAACAGATTGGGAGCTTTCACCAGGGCTTTAACCCTATCCCCATGTGTAAATAGATCTGGAACAAGAGCTCTGTATTTGGAGTCTCACCCAACTTCACCAGCTTGCTGGTAATTGCCTTTGAGGAAATAAAGCAAATGCAAACATTTAAAACTATAATTAGTAGGAAGTTCTCAACAAGCAAAGTATTATTTTCACACTTTGCTTTTATATGAGACATCAAAGTATTTTATGATATGTAATTAGGACTGAGATCTTCAAAAATGTGACAGAATAAACAGCATTGTTCCCTGTTTCAGATCATTCTTTTATTGTGCTTTTGTATGATGAAGCAGAATATGGTGTAATCATCTGCAAGTAGTTATTAATGAAGAAACTATCCTATTTCTTCAGGCTACAAGTGATGCTAAGGCAGTTGCTGCTTTCTACTTGAATATTTCCTGAAACCACTGTTGATTCTGTGCAGTTCTGATGCATTTGTTGAAGGTTTTATACAAGTTTTAGCACTACAGCCCCACTGATAACTAATCAGTACAAAAAAAGATAACAAGTGCATTTCTTTGCTATTGACTATGCTACAGTGGCTATGCTACATTAGGTGGCCTCAGGCTGTGAAAACTGCCTCTGCTTTATAAAGCTTCTGGGCAGCTTTTACCACAGTCTTTATTTGAACTGTTAAGTGGTACTGGCTGCAGGATCAAATGAGATGATAAAGGAGGAAAAAAATAGTGAATGTATGTTTCAGCAGGTTATTTAAGCTACTGTGCAGGCCTTGATCATCTGCAGTGCACTGGGGCTGGCATGTTGGGCACCATGACACCAGACTTCATGTTGTCCTTAACAAAACACTGGGACATGTCCAGAACTGGGTCTGCAGCCAGTTCTTCATAGCAGGTACTTGGAATGAAACTCTCAAGGCCCAGTGCTGAGTGCGAAACCCCTCAGACCTGCACCCCTGCTTTCAGGATACATGTTCAATCATAATTTACATGAAATCTTTCTCCAATCCATGCCATCTCTTTTCCGCATTGGGCATCCTACTAAGTTGGGAAATCCCTATTTGTTTTCCTTCTAATCATTCCAAGCAATGTGGAACAGTTCTGGCAGGTGGGCTTACGCAAACACATTTGCTCCCGCGTCAGAAGAACGGATGATCGTACTTCTTTCTGGGGACATGGGACATGCTTCTGTGCCTTCATGGAGGCAGAATTGAAACCAGATGCTCTTGCCCCATGCTTTAACCACTGAAATACGTGGAGAAAAGAGGAAGTGTGAGATGAAGACAGATGTTCCAGATAGATAGATATTATCTCTAAGGCAAACATTGCTTTCTATGGGAACACACCTATACACCATCTCCCTCCCCCATATTATTCTTCTTCCCATTTCCTTCCTCTTCAAAATCCCTAAAACTGTGCAAATTGAGAGAGTGAATCCTTCGGCCAACACACAGATATGTGGTTAGGATTTCTTCCTAGGGATCCTGGAATATTTGTGGGCTTGAATCCCACTGGAAAAAAAGAAATGTAAAGGCAAGTCTCCCACATCCTGTGACTGTGGGAGCGCCCAGCATCTCCTCCTCAGTGGCTGTTCTGTGCCAAGCCCAGAGAGCACCTACAGACATGACCACCGCCAATGAGATGAGTGGGAATAAAGTAGTTTGTGAAATTTGATGGGATTTGATGACAGCAATGTCAAAACTTTAATGGGAAGAGTAGAGGCACTGCCTTTCCTCTTCCAAAAGGAGATCCTCTTTTGTCCTCCCATATGGCCTGGAATGGCATATCACTTCTGTAAGATGAAGATTTGTCTATGTGAAGTGGACACTTAATTTATCTCAGTCAACTTCCTTTCCAATATCACTTTGGACTAGATAATCTTAAAGGGCCCTTACAACCCGAGTCTTCCTACGATTTAGGGACGTTAAATTTTGAGAAGGAGGGGTTTTTTTTCTATTGAGCTCCAAGTGTTTCATCTTGCTCTTTTACTGTGGGTCTTCATCCAGTGCTTCATGTTTCCAGGTCTCCTTTGTTCAATATCCTCTCTAAGGGATCTTTGCTACATCATCTAGTACTCTCTGTTCCCTCTTGTGAGCCGCAAGCAGTGCTGGGCATGTATGACAGCTTCTGACTCATATTCCTTGTTGTGATCACTGCTGTGTTATGCCTTTTTTTTTTTGTGTCACATCTTCTTGTCCCTGCCCCATCCAAGACTCAGCTCCCACCAAGGCTCCATCACATGTCCACACACCATCAGAATCTTCAGGCAGCTTCAGGCACAAACTTAAACACAAAAAAGTACCACCACTGACTTAGGGAAGCTCTGAGCCACAAGCTGCCGGAGTGTACTGGGAAGTCTAATTACATGCTTGCCCTGTTCTTTTATTTCTTTCTTGGGCATAAACTGTTGGCCACTCCTACTTCTGAAATCAGAACATTAGTCTCTTGTCTTAGCTGGGTTTACTCACTATTGATTTTGCGGCCATTGGTTTCTTGGGCAGCAAGAGTCTGGATATTGAATAAGCATGAAGCTGTTCTGCTCCCTGTCACTGTGGGTGCAGAACTGCCAGTGCTAGTGCATAATCCTGGGTTAGGAGCATATTTTTTTTTCCTGAACCAGCCAGTTCAAGAGTCTCAGATCCAGAAATTCCAGCATGGCTGGAGCTCCAGACTCCACTTGATTAACAAAACCATCCCTGTGAAGGACAGGCTCCAGGCAACTGCAGTCTGGTTTCCAAAGAGCAGAGCTTGGGCAAGCCACACTGCTCTCCACAGCTGGACATGGCTACTCCAAATCTACAGCAACTGCCACCCACACAGGCCAGTGTGAGTCGATGGATCCCCGTCTGACTCAGTACTGCTCTTACCCTCCTGTGTGAGAAAACTGTCCTGTGCCACAGCTGCTGTCCACAAATGATTTGTTTTCAATTGCATATACCTTCAGCAATAGATTCTTCCTTGGCATCAGAGCAATTCCACCATTTCTAGGGGGTGCTGAAAGCAGTAGATGTTTAGTAGCAGCTTGGAAGACAGCCATAAGAAGGTAAAGTTATACAGTTATAAAGTTATACAGTTTCTAGCTGCAATGTAAATCGAAATACTTAAATTTGGGCAGATGGTCTTAATAAAAACTTAGGGCTGTGTGTATTTCAACATAAAATCATGGAGGAGGAAACGCTGCTCAGTGAAATAAGGCAGAAAGTGTTCAACTAATTCTGACAGCTTAATTTAATGAAAAATACTACTTCTGCAATACTTTAATATATTCATCTTATTGTATTGTATGATGTTTTGATTTGTTTTATTTGGAAAATAAAATTGAAACACTTTTAATGTGTAGTTTGACCAGAGTGACCTTGTCCAATATCAAACTCTTCTGACCAAAGTGCTTCACTGCCTGTGCTCCTAGTATGGATTATAATCACTGGGATGGATTCTCACCTGTCTTTTGGCTCCATCTCAGGAGTTTCACAGCTCTGCATATCACCTGTAACTTGGACACGGACTAGCATACTTGCAACTCAGACACCACAAAGAAATGTGCTATGACAATCAAGTGACACTAAAGAAATCTTTTACATTCAGAAATGTTTCAGCATATCTGGCTTTAAAAATATCCAGAAAGTCTTTCTTCTGCAAAAGAGGCCTTGAGGTGCTGCAATCCTAATGTGTGAAACCTGTACAATATAGAAATAAACTGTGCAAATCCATGTAAGGTGACCTCAAGCCTTCTTCCTGGAGAAACCTGATCCAAAACATATTGAAGTCCTGAAAAATATATTCACCAATTTCTCTGAGCTTTTAAACAGACTCTGAGGACTTTAACTACTGACAAGTAGTTTTCTGGTTTTACCAAACCTAGAGAGATACGAAATCTTCTCCTAGTATTTTCCCCTACACCCTATTGTTGTCTTTAGCTTTAAATAATGTAAGAATGTTCCTACAATTTCCTTTCAGATAATTTTCCTGATCAGGGACAAAGTTGCTTCTATTACCTTAATTTAAGTGTTTTTACATAAACATAAAAGACTAATACACTAATTATTTCTGTTGATATTTCAAAATCAGTTTCATTGTTTTGACCTTTGTCATACTCACTAGACTAGAAAGAAGCAGAATGGCAATTTGCTGGAAAACATAAATGGCATTTTAATGCATTTTTCCACTCTTTTAAATATAGTAATTATTTCCCAGTTTATCAATTGCTGTTTCCCAGACTTTTCTAGAATAGCATTAAAAATGAAAGCCTATGTTTTCACTAAGTCATTCTCTGTTGTTGGTCATATATTGCCATCCTTCTCATTACACTTACATATTTACTTATATTAAGCAGTGTATAGCATGTCGAGAAGCAGAAAAAAAAAGGTAAAGTTCATATCATGACAACTTTGGAAGCTGTAGAATTTCATTCCCTCCCAACACACATGGAATTTCTGCCTGTTTTCACTACTTTCATCAAAACATCCCTATTCACACTGAGTAGATCAGAGTTTTAGTACAGGATTCTCTTTACATCCCCTAGAGAGTCTGTGCTGTTCCTTGGAACCCTTACTGTCCAAAACATGCTCAAAATTGATACAACTCAATTAAACATTTGTGTCAGGTCAAAAACAAACTTTGACTGATGTAATAATTTCACTGACAATATTCTGACCAATAGTAATACCAGAAAATTTAGTTATAAACATATGTCCAGAGGAAAAAAAATCTTTATGGTGTAAGAATATAATACTTGTTTAACTGCTTTACCAAAATGGAATATTTCAGCTGCATAATCTCTCTTGAGGTAAAAAACACTGTGTTATTTGAAGTTTAGGTCAGGACAAGAACTTTCTGTGATTCTCTGTGTTTTGAAAGAGGACAAGCTAAAATTGAAAAGCCTAAATTTCCCCCCCACCAATGTTTTACTTTGACCTGCAGGCTTGTTGCTCTTTGACATTTTCAGACTTTTCAAGACTTTCAACTTTGCAATGAGAATCAGCCTTGCAATGAGAACTACTTTCAACACAACCTTTTTATGTAAACACAGTTTCCTGTTTTGCTTCATAGCAAAATGATGAAAAAAAATCATAGCAGCCATGCAGTCTTATCACAACAGGTACTATATTTGTGATCATCTCTTGCAACACAAGTATTTTGTAGACAATAGGAAAGAGCTGTGTTCTGCTCAGGGGCCAAGAGTTCATATTAGAGAGCCAGGACTTGGTTTATTGGAACTTTTGTGTATGTCATTAGACCTCACAAAGCCCAAAGAATGACACATATTTTAAGAAAAAAATACTTTTATTAGGCCCACAGAGATAGTTGTGCAAATAAGATATTAGATAAACAGATTAATTTTCATGCAGATGAACTACTCTTTGAGTCCAAAGTATAGAGAAAATATGAAAGTAATTGTAGCTTGTTGCTTTGAATTCCATTTGATTATCCTAATCAGTCAAATATTTGAGAGAAAAGTGTTTTCTATTTTGGGAGCAGAGGGTGATCCTGACCCTATTAAGAGTATAAGTGGTGACAGAAGTGGAATGATCAGAGCAAGCAGTAATCAAAGGCCAGCAAGACTTGAGAAATACGGAAATTCAGAAGCCTTTGTCAAGTTCATCTGATACGAAATCTGGTATCTGATAGAGTTGCACATTTTGGTTCTCTGGCCCATCTTTGGTCTTGCAGTGTCCGGACTGCAAGATAAGAGATGGAGTAGTTGTTTTGGGAATATAATTTTCCAGCTGGTAACTGGGTGTCGCTGTTCTTTCCTAATTAGGTATCCTGTGGTGGATATTTGGTTTCACCCACAGAGCTCCCTAAGAGCAGTGAATGCATTTCGTGCTGCCTATGGCGTTTCAGAATGCCCATGTGTAGGATCTGTATATTTTGGTGGTTCTGCTGGAACAGGTGTTAATCATGAGGGCTGTGGCAATACTTGGGTATGATTTTCCTGAGATATCTGGCTCTAGCCAGCATATACTGGTCTGCCAAAATCTGCTTTCAGTGATGGAGCTAATGATAATGAGTGTGGTTTGAAGGGAAGGATGGGTGTTTCTAGGAAAAATAATTTTAAGGTATGATTTTCTTCCAATATAAGCTACAACTTGTTAACATTTTCCAGTATACATTTCTTGCATATTGTGGTATATGATACCCAGTAGGGGATTTCCTCTCTGTATTATAGTAAGTCTGGAGAAGGTTTAGGTGGCCTCTTCAAATATGCGATCCTAGTGTAGTGTCAGTGTTGGATGAACATCATCTGTAGCTTTGTGAGGGCGTGTCATGAGTGTTTTCCTCAGAGCAAATGAGGTGATGTCTGTGGGCTATATCAGTTTTTCTAGTGTGTTTTGGATAGCTGATGGTTTGTGGAAGGAGGTGTGTTGGTCTGTGGATTTTCTGCATATGGTATTTTGACGGTTGCTATTTTTTATGTTGACCTTGGTGTCTAGAAAGTTGATGCTGATGTAAGTTTTCCAAAGAGTTTGATGGGCAATTCTGGTTGCTGAATTTGTGGTAGAAATCAACGAGGGAATCTAAGTTTTCCGTATAGATATCATTTATGTACCCCTAGCATACCCTAGGAACCCATGCTGGTTTGGTGGGAAGGTTTGTGTTTTACGCGGGGTGACTCCTAATGAGCCTGAAGTCCTGGCACTTGGATACAAGTACCTGAGTGCTTGTAGCTGCATCTGAGATTGTATGAGGGTGAAATGGTTGTGGATGAACATGAAACAAATGGGCTTGGTTATTCAATGTCAAGAGACTGCCACATATAAGACACTTAGGCATAGGTCAGAGGTAATGGTTCTCTGGTGTAGCATACGAAGGCAATACTAAAGATGGTGACAGTAGAGAAGATAGTTAAGCAGTGATCCTGCAGGAAGCATGTTTGCCCAGAGAAAGTTGTTTTCATATGTGACAAAGTTTTTAAAGATGGTGTCTGCAGATCCTCATAGCTCTTCGCTGAAAGTCTCCTTTTGTTTCCTTCTGCAAGAATCTAGAAATGCACCTTAACATATAGTTGACACAAATATTTTCCATCTTCATTATGAAGAAATTTTAACTCTAGGGTGAAAAAAGCAGAGATCTTTCTTGAGCTCCTTCTCACAGGAAAGCATAAAAAAAATCATGTGCTAGGATCACTGCTAAATGCATATACTAACTTATCTTTTATCAATTATTTAATAACTAATTGGTGACTAGATTTTAAAAACTATGCAGACCCTTAGAAAAACCATTCATACCTTTAAAAAAATTCTTACTGAAAGAATTGTTTTTGTAGACCAATGTAAAACAGATTTAGGAGGATGCAACTCACTCTGATGTGAGATTATTTTCATGGTTATTTTACAGGTGATAGTGGCTATTTTGTCTTTTTTTTTTCCAGAAAAGTTGAGACACAGTTACAGGAACACTTCCTCCAATTGGACTACAGACCACAGTGCTCCAAATGCTTCCGAGAATAAAAGTAAGCATTTAAAAAGAAGAAATAGTGGTAGATATTCAAGGTTGGGGTATTCCTCCCAATGACTTTTTGGTGGGTGATGTTGAGATGCAGGTCCTCTCATCATCATTTCTCAGGTGTTGTCTTGTTGGTGAAGGAATTGCCATTTGCACTATTTCAGTGCTAAACATCAGCTTCTTTTGATAGCAATTTGTTGCATGGTGGTTTGGTGAGTTCCAGTTTTCTTCTTTACTATGTTGGAGCTCAAAATTATGTCTGGCTCTGTCAATCTTTCTGGAAGGTAAGGTTTTCTGTTTCTTAGATTAGAGAGACCTAAACAGGATACTGTGTCATCTATTTGAGTTGAAATACAGACTTTTTTCTACAGACAAGATGACATGCAAGATGGATCTGTGTCATTCTCCCATGTTTCTCAAAGCCTGAGCTGGACTTCAACTCACTTTTATATCTGGCCTAAACAGGACCCTGAGAGGACCCATGAGAAAGAAAATGCGTACAAACTGTAGCATGGCTTTATGAAGAAGATGTTTTGGTATTGATAAGCTGAGACATGAAGAACACCAGAAGATGTTCCTAACCAAAGGTTCAGAAATCTATCTGTAGCAGGCTGGCAGCATGTGGGAGATGAGGCTCTGAGCTGGCTTCACGGGCAGCCAGGTGCCAGCACACCTCTGCCATGTATTTAACACATTCCTTTAACAAGATTGTGAATTGCGTTGCTTCTTCGGACAATGCAAATGAGCAGTTGTGCTCATTTTAGCCAGGAGATGTGCACCCGAGGTACACGCTGATTTCAGATATCGGGAATTTAGGGGAAAGGGACACTCCAGATGCTCAGGGAAGCCTCGGCTGACGGTGGAGCGCAGACCTGAGCGGGGTAAGGATGAGGAGGGGGCAGGAGGCGGCGGAGGCAGGGCTGCCCGCGCGGTGCTCACCCCGGAGGAGCAGCGCTCCGCTGCGCAGGGCGGAGCAGCACCGACCGCCATCCCCGGGCGACCTGCCCCGCG
>VXBI01007928.1:223049-297565 GCA_013397375.1 Toxostoma redivivum | reverse complement strand
TTTTTTTTTTTTTTCAAGAAAGGAGGACTTGAAGATGTACTAAGAAAACTGATTGAAGTTAGGTGATTAGCCATTCTGACATTTGGATGGGCCTGGATGGTAGTCATTTATGCTAATATTTGTACAGGTTTTCCAATACTTTGGATACTCCTAACAAGTGTCAGTTTCACATTCTTTTCAAAGGTATCTTCCAGACAAGATTCTCTTAAGTCAAGATCATCAGCAAGCAAAATATTGCCTGAAGGAAAAGGAGTTAGCATTTACTCACATTTGCTCTTGTTTCTCACTCTGTCTTGAGTCCAAAATGAGGGTCAGTTCCTGCTTTGGTTTTGCCCACTTTGCCAGTTCTGTGTTCTGTGCAGACTATTCTCACACTGGCAGAAGACCTGCTTTGCCATAGCATGATAACTGGGTGGTCTTCACCCAGGAATTGAGAATGACAGCTTGTTCCCAAACACAAATGACAAAAGAAGGCAACCCTAATGGAGAAGCCTAAGCAAGCTGGAAATATGCCACAATCCCCTTTTATTGCAGTTACTGCCTTTAATCTCTTTTTGTGTTCATGATAGTGTTTAGTGCTAATTATGGGCTGTGTAATAGATGGATGTCTGCTATGGTATTTGGTTTTCTGGGCTTATCAGGCCCATTACAACTTTACTGCCTCACATCTGCATAGGACTGGCAGTTTTTCATTAAAGGTCCTACATTAGATTTGAGCTGAACTCACATATGCTTTAGCATGAGCTGTAGTTGAGTTAAATTTACAGCATTTGAATTGTGCTAATGTGATGTTTGCCTTTAACTGAGGACTCTGAGTGACAGATCTTTTGGTGAACGAAACACAGAGAGAGACATAGGAGTCCATGTCTTGTCCCTTTTGCTAGCCACCTCCTTCAAGAGCTTAAGGGGGAAACAAAGGCTTATGTCTGTAGGATTAGTTCTTTCCTCCTGCATTTTATAGATCCTCTCAGCTGTGTGTGCTGTGTGCTGGGCTGCTCATTCACTCATGACAGAGTAAGGAGCTTGTTACAGTAAGTCAATGGGGAGCCCTCTGTTCTGGTCATTTCCTGCTGGTTACTCAACAAAGGCACTGGCTTTAGCTAAGGCTTTATATCCTGCCAGTCTGGATGGAGGTTAAATGCTGCAATGTCCGTGGCCAGGATAAGTAGTGAGTAGGGACAACTTTTTTGGCTGATGACCATTAGTTTGAGAACAATAAAATTTCCCTTGCCAAAGTAATTAGACTCTGAATTTCCCTTGAATGCAATGGAGTTTATTAAGCAGCTGCATCAGTGGTCTGGATGCTTTGTCATCTTGTATCAGTGACAGAAAAAAAGTAGATAGGAAAGTAGTAACCTGAGGCTTTTTGCATCTTTTCGGTACATCAGAGAAGTGAAAGTAACAGTGTCAAGGCAGAATTATACTTTATCATCAACTGTAAATTCTGCCTTTCAGTCACCCTGCAACAGGGGAGAGTGGAGAGGCAGCTGTAACTTAGTTGCAGTTGTGCTACTCCTTTGCGTGTGGATCCAGCTAATGTAACTTAAAGGAGGTTTCCTGTTGTCTGTGCTTTCTTCACTTTTCCTTAAGGAGAACCTAAAGAATCTAACTTTTGTGTGTTTTAAGAACCAATATCCTGATTTGAACTGGCAGCGTGCTACGTGACTAAAATGGATAACTTCAAAATACCGTTTGTTTTTTGATTTTTCAATATATTGTCTTTTGCAATTTTAACTGTTCAGGAAATGAAAATAGGCAAATTTCTTTTGCTCAGGTTTATGGTCTGGTTACAGCTTCAAGCTTCCTGCACCAGTTTTCATCGGTTTTCTTTGCACATCTGTAGACCGAGTGCATAAATGTAAAGCAGGGATTGATGTTGAAAATGAAAGTGTTCTTATGAAAACCAGTGTAGTAGGGCTGCAAGGTCCAGTCTAGAAGTAGTTGTCTCTGCAAAAAATGATGGAGTTTTTTTCTTTTAATCAGAATCTGATAATTGATTCCTTAACATATTCCATGATAAAAATTCTGCTAAAGGAGCAGCTTACTAAGTAGAGAGCATATTTTCAATATTGCAAATAAACTTTCAAGCAGACAAATAATATACTTTCCTAGCCAGTCTGTTTGCTTAATTTTTTTCCATGCAACCCTAAAAAGCTTTTGGCAGTCCAGATGCTCTAACCACAGTCCTTATGAAGTCTGTTATGAGCCTGAAGTAGAAAGGACTACAAACATATCTTGGGTCAATCCATAAGTAAATTTGCTTGGCAATGCTCCCAGCTTCTAGCTGCTTGTGGAGTTCAGGCGTAAGCTATTCTCCCACATGGCAACAGAGTGCTTTGCTAGACCTCCAGGGCAGCATTTATAAAGAGATCTATATACTTAGCAGACTTTTAAAGAGCACATAGTTATGAACCAAGTGAAGATTTCACAAGTGATTGTTGTAAGTTGTTACAATTTCAACTACAATTTTGTAGGTTTCCATCCTACAGTCTTACAGTCTTTTTTTTAGGTTCATGTACTTTCTATTTCACTTCCTTCCTGATCAGCATTCTTCAAATTGATGAATTTCTGGCAAGAGAATCAGATACTTCTTGCTGGTATCAGCTGTACTTAAAGCACTTGGTGATAAAAGAATCAAGTTCATAAAGAAGTTTTAAGACCACATCTGAAGCAATAAGTGACTGTCCAGGAATTCTCTTCTTGTTGGCCTCAAAAGGCTACTTGGAGCTGCTCAAAGTAGATACTGTGATACTTAGATAAAAGCTAAAGGAGACTAAAAACCTTTCACAAATGTCATGTCTTCTAGTGTAGCCTTGTCTCTGCATCCTCAGCATTGGACATAACTTCAAGAGCAGCAGTTATTTTTGCAACTTGCTGTGGATGAGGTAGTTCTCAACTTTCCAGGTACTTAAAACACGATTTTTAGCTTTAAAATTAGAAAGTTTTGGAGCTTTTTAGTGGCCTCTTAAATTTTTTTTTTTTTGATGAAGGGAAGATATGTTTTTTATTTTTGTGACTAACTCCTTGTCTGTTGTTTAAACAGTGTGTGTATGGAGGAGGTTGGAATGTGGGAAGCAGGCCAGCAGAGTTGACTTGGTTGGACAAAGGTGTACAAGTGCAGCTCGTCATAAGGTTAAGAGTGGGGTGATTTTTGTGTACAGTTCTGCTAAAAATAACTGAACAGCTTGTTATCACACACAGTTCTGTGGATGGCAGTCTTAAGAGAAGTTGCTGGTAATGTTTTGTCAGCAGTTTTCATGCCATTTTAGCAGTGTCTTAGTCATGGCTTCGTTGAGCTGTTTCTGCCTCCTTAAATGAGCCTCTACATTGTGAGTAAGTATGAGACACCTAAGAACAGTCAGGAGCTGAAAATGCAGTTGATACTTTGGTGATTTGAGAAATCACAGCTCTTAATTCCTTGCAATAAGAATACCAGATTTTATAATCTCATTAAGAGGCTGCCTTCAAACATCCACTGAAAAATGTCCTTCAGGGTCAGAAGCAAATACACAGTTAAATGCTTTTCTAAGATAGGTTGTGTATCAGCAACTTGGAACTGTATGAACATGAAATAAAAAAAAGAAAAATTAAGAAGCCTTTAGCTGCTTATTCTTTAGGAGGAAACCTACAACTCCATATCTATTTTCTAGGGACTAGTTAATATGTTCTGTCTTAATTTTGGAAGCTGAGGCAACATAACAGAAAGAATATCAAACTTTTATGAAGCTGGTCAGAGTCAAGTAAAGAACTTGACACTAGTCCAGAGCTTAGAGAACTGCTGGAAGATTTTTGTTTTCTGGCTGCAGATTTTGTTCACTTCTGATCCAGTGATAAGGTCATGGAATAGTCCATGAACAATTGGCTCAACCCCCCCCCAGCCTTGGTGTTATAAGTGCCATGATCTAACCAGTTGGGCTAATCATGAACTCCAGACTAGGAGAGTTGTGGACCCAAGTCTTCCTGGGTAGCTGTCCTGCTTACTGCATGGTCAAGCTGCAGATGAACAGCACCACCACCAGTTAGAAGGAGAGCAGCTCAGACTGATTTCATGAGGACTAGAGCCATTCTGTGTGGAAGATGAGCTGAGTCAGGCTGCTGGGGCTCAGGGGGTGAGGTATTCAGCTGCTTAAGCTAGAGCATCTTTGGAAATGTGCAGAAGCAGAACTGAATGCTCCTAAGAAAAATATAAGTTAAAAGTAGAATAGCAGTTGACCACTTCTGGGCTTTCAAGGGCTGAGCAATTATCAACCATGGGATTTTTTAAAAAAATACCAAATCTAGATACTAGGAGATAAAAATATACATGGTTCTTTTTGGATCTGCTCAGTAGGCTTTCCAGGCAAGGACATTATCGCATCCTCCCAAAGGAAAGGATATTAAAACAAACTCCACATCTGAGAAGCTTCCACTAAGGAAGCAAGAAAATAAGCATGGCTTTCCTTCAAGGGAGAAAGGGTTGGGATAGGTGTGCTGCAATAATCTCTGAGAGTGTGGTCCATCTCCCAGGCTCTTCTTGCCTTACATCCTGTTCTCTTCAGAGGCTTTTGCCATTTTTCACAATACCTAGTACTTGCATTCTCTTGCCATCTTCCTGTTTCCTACTCAAGTGTGGCTAGTGGCTGATGCTGACATGCAGCTCCTAGAACTGACAATGAAGTGGGAAGATCAGAGAAGCAAAGTGAATGTAAATGCGGGAAGCGGATGCGAGTTTTGCTGCTTTTGAAGTTGTGATTCTTGTGCTTTTCTTCTCATCTCTACAGAAAAAAGCATCTTCATGATGCTTATCTATGAAATCAGCATATCTCAGCTGAAGTATTATACTTTGATAGTCATACTACAACTTCCATACTGTTGTGGCTTTTCATTTGGGTTTAACATTTAAACACCTACTGAAAGGGGAAAGTGAGAGTAATAAATGCACCAACCAAGGCACTGCATATTTCACTGCAGCTGCAAAACTACCTAAAAGCAGGACTTCAGGTGTTTTCAGAACAGGATTTCAAATTCTGAAATACCCCAGTGATTAAGAGCACAGTGGGACTTTGCTGATCTGGCCAAATCTGAGATGTATTTCATATACATGGATTGAATTAGGCAAACAGCAGTGTGCATAAAGGCATAAAGATGAGACAAAGGACCACTCTTAGGTTTCAGAGGACATGACTTGCTACCTTCAGCAAGATGTTTCCTTTTACTAACCATCTTCTTGACAGTTCCATGGTATGAGGTATTTAGAATAACAAACATATCACCCCTGTTTTTTCAGAAAACAGATGGAGAGTCATGGGAAAGAACTGAGGATTGAGCTTAATACTGAGACTCAGTCTAGGCTTGTAACAACAACAGGCTGCTTAGATTTTTGAAATCTGCTGTTTGTAGCTTGTTCTCAAGAGAGGTACAGGTATGAATGATTAAAAGCAAAGCTTTTTGTGGTGCCTGATGCCTGCATTTTGTGCTGTTCTTGGGTTGGGGTAGCATAGTTTTCATTCATGTTAAAATTTATCTTCAGCTTTGAAGAATTAGATACTTTCCAAGTCTGGCACCCAGTTCCTTTGGATCCAGTATGGATGATACTGAATCCTTCAGTTCCTGCATACCTTGTTAGAAGTGATCCTTGATTATAAAGCCTTGTAGCCTTCCCTGTTGA
The DNA here is from genome assembly GCA_013397375.1 of Toxostoma redivivum. Classification (NCBI taxonomy): domain Eukaryota; kingdom Metazoa; phylum Chordata; class Aves; order Passeriformes; family Mimidae; genus Toxostoma; species Toxostoma redivivum. The sequence goes on along the minus strand of VXBI01007928.1, from coordinate 291,918 downwards.
TGGCCAAGTGTGAGGCATGGAGGTTTTCATTCACCTCATAACAAATGAAATTCAGAGTTTAGCTATCCTTAGTTGTTAGTGATTACACAGTAGTTACTGTATAGAAATGCCTCTTTCTTTGCCTTTAGACTCCAAGTAATTAAATCAGTTAATGAAATAGTGTCCCCAGATACATGCACAGAGTATTTTAAGTGTGCAAACTAAACATGGTTACAAAACCAAGAAAATATCACAGCAATGTCTCCTTTTCATTTTAGGAAGTCCAACGTGCTATGGGAAGAACACCACCAAGACCAGAAAAAGGTAGGTACTGGTTTATGAATAAGAAATATTTTAATTCTGCTAAACTTGTCTTTTTGGGATAATGCAATTCTTTTATCTCTAGCTGCAATGGAGGCATTAGGACTTGAACTGTACAAGAGGAACAAACCTGAGAAGCAGCCATTTGCCCATCTTATTATTGATGATAAGAATATTCCATCTGGTAAGTTCAATTTTTAAGTGAATACTTCCAATACTAATATAAATGTATTGAAAGTGAAGTATATAAAGATAGTTCAGCAAAACAGCAGCAGACTGGGACTTCAGAAATGGCTTTTGATAATGGGAATAAGTTGAGTGCATTAAAGGATTTCAGAGGCAGCAGGGGTAGTGCTAAAAGGAGGATATTGATGTTCACCTTTGTATCAGTCTCATGCTGAATGGCCTCCATTTCAAATTACCATTTTTCATCATCAACCTCTTGAGGGGCATGGCCTGTCCCTTTGTGCTGTCTTCAGGTAAGGAAGGAAGATCTACATTGAATGCTCTCCTCTGAAGTTTCCCATTTTCCTTTGGCCTGTAGGGCCCATCAGGAGTTTTTCACTCCCACTGGGCACCAGCCTGGAGGATGCACGCATATACACAAGCATGTACCAGCACAAACATTGCCTGAGCTACTGAGTAGGGAGAAAAAGTTGTTCTTGTGACTTTTATCTGCCCCCGTGGTAAGAGGATGGCATTCTTTTATCTCACCAGAGCTCTTATTTTCTATACACAAGCATTCGGATGGCTTTGGGAATATCCTTGCTAGTACAATATCAGGGGACAAGACATGAGTTTGCCTTGAAACACGCTCCAGAGGAAAAGATTAATTACTAAAATTTTAAGATAATGTTAGAACAGTTTTAGTTTTTGCCCTGGGGCACTGTCGTTTGAGATTTTTTTTTGCTCTATTCTCATGCTATATTCTCAGTTGGTGTGGTAGAAGTGAACCAGAGTTTTTTCTGAAGCTATTAGGTGGAGGATCTTAAGGGATGTATTGATCACCACTGTCTTCTTTCTCTGAAGATTTATACATTCTGCAGGGCTGAACTCACTGTTAATTGAGCTATGCACATTGCTTTTCTGTTTTATATAACCAAACCGAAGGGGAATGGTGTGTTGAGACTTGAAATCTGAGATTTTAGCAGCCTGCATAGTAATACCTTACTCTTGCTCTATTTAAAGACAAAGCACTTCTATACAGCTTCTTGCCTGGAGAAATAGGATTCTTTCAAGTGCATTGGCATTGCCACAATCCAGAGCTTTATAGAAGAGAGCTTAAACAGCTTGTCAGATGGCAGTCAGAATTTCTACAAGTTTTATTGTTAGCTCAAATGCCTCCTGACAAGCTTTTATTTTAGTCAGATTTTGACTTTGACCTACTTTTACAACAGGTCAATAATAAAAGATTCGCTATCAGTAAACCTGCCTTAGCATTTTATCTTTGGAAAGTTTCTATTAATTTGCTTGTTGTAGAAACAGATCACATATCTGCAGAACTGTAGTGTATGTTGGTGTCACAGTCTGTGAAATTCACCTTTTTCTGTGTGGAATTTATTTGCTGCTTACCTGGATGTTGCTGTAAACTGTAATTTACAGCAGCTGATGATTTTTTCAGTTGTGCATTGCTGCATTTACCTTCAAGGGTGTGGCACAGCACATCTATGGGCAATGGTCAGGGAGACATGGTTCTTTTTTGCTGCAGATCAACTCCTTACCAATGTGATGAGCTGCACATGTGCTCCCTTCTGATCTGGCTTTTGCCTCTTTTGGAAGAGCATTGCCAGGAGTTAATCCATGAGCACAGCTTCTTCCTTTGTGGGCATTGCAGCAGTGAGGGGCTGCATCCTTAGGGACAGCAGGAACCCTGAACCTGCTGGTTGTGAGGCCCTTTAATATCATGCTCACTGGCATGAGGCAGTACTCACTTGGCTGGGTATCATAGACATTAGTGACAGGCATAAAGAAAGAAAAATTTGCCTGAGGGGTCACCAGGAGGTTTTCCTCTCCCATCATGTTTTCTCTGACTGCAAATGGCAATTCCTATTTTCTTCCCCTTATTCTTTACCCTGCATGTCTGAAATCCAGCTAGATTGTTTTCTGCCATTCCTGAGAAGGTTCTCTACTGTCGTCACACTCATCCAGAATAAACAGTGCTAGAAGAAAAATATCTTCATTGCTGTCAAACAGGATTTTAAGCAGTTTTCTACTGTACACCGTTCAGGAAGGGGCACTGAGCAATGTCTGTGAGAGAACATGGTGCTTTGAGCTGATTCACAATAATGTCAGGCCTCAAGTGGACTTTACAGCTGGGGGGGATAGTACAAGGGAGGGGGGAAAATAACCCTTCCCAGATCTTGGTGTCCCCACCCACCATTTGGCACAGAAGCTGTAGTGGTTTGGCTTGCTGTGTGTATTTTTTAAGTTTGCTGCCTTAGGTTAGAGCTGGATGCTTGCTGGTTGGTTTTTACCAGAGCTCACTATAAATGCTACCTAGGTTTTAAACTAGAACAGTGAATTTTGGTTTATAAATTGATTACAGAAATTAGTCACAGTTTAAAGGGGATAATTGCAAACAGAAATAAATATAAATGTTAAATATATCATTTGGGGTGTGAATTGATACCTTTAGCTGTCTAAGGAAATGCTGTAGTATTCTGAGCTATTTAAAGCTGCAGGTTTGACTTAGCTACCCTTTGCCACCAAAAGACTTTTCAGAGCAAACAGTTCTTTGGTCCTTTTTTCAGGCTTTATTTATACCTGAAAGCTACTAGGATGCAAACAAATTATCAAAACAGGGCTCCTTTCTCCTTTGTTCCCTTCACATCTTCCTTCTTGCTATTTAATTTTATTTAACTCATTTGCATTAGTCTTAATTCAAGCTCATAAAAAAACCAAGGTATTGTTTTTATTTATCTTCAGTTTTGAGAAAGAGCATGCATTATCTTCTTAAATAATGCTTTTTGCCCTGTCTGGGAGGGTATTTTGCTCTTTTACCCCCAGACACTTCCTTCTCTGTCAACAGGACTTCCCTTGTGCTGTTTTTTTCATGGTTCCAAAGTAAATTATTTCACAGAAGATACTGTATTGCAGCACTTTTGACTGTCCCATGCCTTGGGTTATGTGTCAGAGTTTCTGATATGTAACATTCATGGACAGCAGATCTGGTGCTTTCATGCTCCAGTTTCCTGCACTTCCTGTGTGCACTTCCAGGGCACTGATTGTTTTGATGTCCCCAAATCTGGGTGTGCTGCCACCAGAAGTGCTGAGAACCAGCTGGCTCCTTCTGTTACAGGTTGTCTGGCATAACTTCTACCAGAGCATCTTTGTGCTGTGCTGCTGGCTGTGGCACGCCTTTTCTGGAGCTCTGAATTGTGGCAAAAAGCCTGTCTGCCTCTGCACACACAATCATAGCATTATAATCTGTCTTGGAAGGGGCTTACAGAAGTTATCTGTACAAATCCTTTGCTGAAAACAGAGAGGGTCATCTCCCATGATCTCTTGACCTGTTTCCCTGAACATCCAGATACTGTAAATGAACTTCACCCAGAGCCCCACACTCAAATACAAGTGACTATGGCACCTATTTGCTCTCTTTTCCCTTTAGCAAAAATCTTCCCACTGAGGATTTCTTCAAAATTGCAGCTTGACTGGAAACTAAAAAGTTCACTTGTCAGGTAAATAAAATTTGCCTAGCAACTACCCGGTGTGCCACTGGTCAATCGCTGCATGCGTTTCTGTTCCATCACAGGTGTGCATTCCTGTCTTGTATCTAATGTGCCTCTCTGATCCAGGCAGTGATTTCTTGCCTGTCCTCCTCATCTTGAAGGTAGCCCACCTTCCATGGAGCAATATTTCTCTGAGACTTAATGCTGTGCAAATGAAGTTCTGTAATTTCTTCAGCTGTTCCCAGTGCTTCAGAGATGCACGCTGGTGCCCCTAACTCAGCAAATCTTGCAGGTGAATAATTGCAGGCTAAGAGACTTAAGATCTTGGTGTTTCTTCCAGTTAATCATCAGAGGGTTTCAGATGGTTTTTTTGAGGCACTGAAGAGAAGATGGCTTCTCTGTCTGGTTTTGCTTTCGTAATTTCTGCCTGGCTGCACTAGACCCATAGGAGAGCATCTACTTGTGATCTGCCTTTGACAGTGCTTTTGCTTAAGTCTTTGTGGAAGAATGCCAGAAGGTTTTTGTTCTACGCTGCTGTTAAATTATTCCTCTCACATGGAAATGTTGCTTACCCTTGGCAGTTAGGGAAGATCTCTCTCAAACTCCCCTGTTCCTGCTTCCCCTCCCTTTCTGCACAGACCTGGGGGTGGTCCTAAGGCATGCCTTTGTACATGCTTGGAGGAGAGGGCACTGTGCCCTGCTGTGTGCCACGGAAAACTTGCTAAGGATGGCTGTTCTGGTTTGATGTTGGGAGAATAAGGTACTTACTGAATATTTCAAGCAAGTGTTTAGATGCACTAGCAAGCTGAGGTGTGAAGTCCTCTGGTACCTATGTGAACCCACTGCTGTGGGAGGGAGCAAGTGGAGTCAGTCTTGTGTGTTGAAAATTATTAGTGGTTAGAAGGACAAGTTGGCCACCTCCCATCTGTTGAGTTATGCCCTGAGTATTACCCTGAATAAAGGAATGTTAGTGGCTTGTGCCTATCAGGAAATTTATGTCACAAATACTTAAAGTTCTGCGTAAAGTCTAGGCAATTTAGTGTGTAGTACTAACGATGCACAGTTGTGCTGGCTTTTCCCCATTTTTTGTGTTGTCAAATGAAAATATGTTTACCTTTCAACCAGCACAGTCATACAAACATAAAATGTAGAAGATTTCATAAGCTTTCTCTTCTGGAAATTGTCAGTTCAGTGGTTTTTTTTTCAGAATTTTGGTTACTCCTTGTCAACTTAAAGACCAATAACAAGTTTTTCAAGTTTCTCTCAACTCTTTGTAACTTGAATAAAGTTTTAGGTGGAATGCAATGTCTGTGCAGAGTGTTTTGCATGTTTTTTTGGCATAATCAAACTATAGGCCAAGCAACTATGTCATACCACAGTACAGTAGGTGTTCTGCTGGGAGAGCAGTTATAAATATTAAGCAAAATATGGGAGTATATGATGAAAAGAGAAGATTTGGTTAGGAATTTTTATCATAATTGTTTCATATTCACTTTTCCCTATAGAACTTCAGCTGCTATTGATTCTAAAAACATAGATTGTTTTCTAAATGTTGAGGTTTGTCAAATGTTAATAAATAATCCTCTTTTTTTTTTTTTCATCTCCAGGAACTCGCAAAGTGAACCTCACATCCTGGCATCATGACAAAGGCCAGGCCAACTTATCAAATATGACATTCAGTGATGGAAAACTAATTGTTAATCAAGATGGATTTTACTACCTTTATGCCAATATTTGTTTTCGACATCATGAAACTTCAGGAAACTTGACTAAAAGAGGGCTTCAGCTGATGGTGTATGTGATTAAGACAAACCTTAAAATAAGGCGCTTTGATGTGTTGATGAAGGGAGGAAGCACCAAATACTGGTCAGGGAATTCAGAATTTCATTTTTATTCTGTAAATGTAGGGGGGTTTTTTAAATTAAAATCTGGTGAAATGATAAGTATCCAGGTATCAAATCCATTGCTACTGGATTCTTCGCAAGAAGCAACTTATTTTGGAGCATTTAAAGTTAGAGATTTAGATTGAATCTTTGTTTAGCGTGCTGAAAATTGTTAGAGGTTTTAGTTGTCCAGAAACAACTTGAAGAACTGAAAATCTTCTGCAAACCAATTGCATCTGTGTAAGCCATATATCTCTAAAGACACGTTTTTGTCCCATGTAGACTCCAGCAGGAGTCCTGCAAATACATGGAAGGGCAAAATTCCACAGTTCTCTTGATTCAGTCTTAAAGCAGTTTTACTTATTTTGTCTCCACTGGCCTCACTAGTCATTGTGCTTTCTGCATCAGTGTAGTTGAAATCAAAACAATTAATATTACTGAGCTTCTGTTTCCGAGTTCTGCCCTGACTACCCTTACCAGTTTTGGTGCAAACATAGGGCAGGGCAGAACCTGGCTCCCAACTTGCATTTAGAGCTTGTATTTTGCTTGGGGTTGAGTGTTCTGACCCTGAGACAGCAAAGATCATGAAAGTGTGACTGATCCCATTGCATTTGATGTGGCTTTTCAGATGCTGAGTTAGGTCTGATTTTGCTTTGCTGAATTAGGGTTGGAGAGCTCAGACCATGGCAGAAATGGGTTGGAGAACACCTAAACAGTCCAACTCAACTGTTACCTGATTAATAGAGCCATTCCAGGAAAGAGGGAGATCATCTGGCCTTGCATTCTAAAAAGTTAATTAGAGGTCATGTTATTATTGTTGCACAGTTAATTGCAAATATAGATTGCCAAAATACGGCATGCCTTTAAAGTATTACTTTGTGCCAGAATCTGCAAATACATTTTTTAAACAAAAAGTATGTATTTTTATATTCTGTAATATCTAAAGTTATATTTCAGGTGTAATGTTTTGTGTAAAAAAATGTAAATTATATTGTCCTATAGTATTTGATACAAAATATTTAAAATCTCTTGCTGTTTGTATATTTAATGTTTTAAACTGTTTTTATGTACAGACATGTTAAACTGGTGCACTTTTTAATCCCAATGGGAAAAAATGCAGCTATAAGAGGTTGTTTGCAATTAGCAAATGTAATATATATCTTCGTTCTTCTTAACTTAATAGATTTCTTTTAAACTTGTCAGTTTTAAGGGAGGTGAAATCACACCAATGCCATGAGTAATGACACCAGAATGCTGGTCACTGGGTGCCTTTCAAACCTGGAGGGTAATTAGGCTGGCATTATGTAAAAATGAAATTAAAAATTAATACACAGTAAGCCCCAGAAATGTTTTAGGGGTATTTATAGTTACTGAACAGGCATGTTTTCCTACAACAAAATCTGCCAGTGTTAAATTCTGTGATTGAACAGTAAGATTTTTTAGCTTAGTTTCCTGAAAAGTGAAGCTTATGTCATTGCATTGCCTGTTCTTGTCTCCCACTGTAGCTTTTAAAGCTCTGCACCCTTCTGCCAGCTTTGGCAGATGAATGGCAGAGTTAAGAGATACTCTTGCAGGTTTTATGAGGACAGACAGCTGAGAAACACTCAGCCATTTATACATTATTTGTCAGTGGCTGGCCACTGTTCATTTTAGCCAAGAGATTAACTGGGGAGACTCCTGCAGCGTGAGTTGTTGCTTGTATAGTGCTTGGCCAAGAGAGGTGGGTGGATGGAATCTGAGGGTGGGTACAGGGGCCATGGGGAAGGGCTGCAAATACCGAGATGATATTTAGAGAACATCTGGACAGGGGACAGCAGCTTGTTGGGTAAGGGGATGAGGGAGGGTTTTGAAGTGTTTGTGTGCTCTATGGATGATGTGGGGAAAGCCCACTATTTATTGCAGTAGGAATCAAATCTGTAGGAATTGGGGCTTAATACAAATCCTCAGGCTTTTAATTTTTTTTTTTTTTTTGGTAAAGGAACTGAGTTGAATTCAAGCAATTATTTTATACTGTATAATAAACATTTCTTTTTAATGTTAATATTGTTTTCTTACAAAATATATTTCTAAGAAAAAAACAACTTTGTGATTTCCTTATTTTCATGTGTACCCATATTTCTTGTGTAGCTTTGATAATTTTATTCAGATTTCAGAATGTGCAGGCTGGGTATGGTATAACTGAATACTGAGGCATAAATCAATTATTTTGAGACAATTACAATGAATTTTATGGAGTTTTGATTTGGCTTCAGATCTATATACATAACTTTCAAGTCAGGTTAGACTTCTAGGGGTTGAAAATTCAGCTGAAAATGTGGACTTCCATTTATGTTTCACATCAAACAGTTGTCAGTTCAAACCCAGATATGACTGGGGAATCTGGGGCTCTTTTTTATTTTCAGGAGCTACAGGTCACAATCAATTTTTTCCCCTATAGAGATCTCCAGTGGCAGGCTGGGAGAAAAATGTCTATTCTAGGGGTTTAAGCCACCCTCTGAGGAGGTGGAGATGGGGGTTCAAGTGATTTGAAAGTGAAGTTAGACTCAGTAGCTGACCTTAGCAAATGCCCACAGATGGTGTGATGTGAAGGAGGGGAGCCACCAGCACTAAAGGTCACCTCAATGACAGTGGCTGTGGGCTGTGAGTGTGCTCTGGAGAAGGTCACAGGACCTGTAGCATGTGTTGAACCCCTGAGCACAGACTTGTTGGTTGTGCATCCTAAGCCACCAGAGCTGAGAAAAGGGCTCCTGAGGCTCAGCTTAGTGTGCATGTCCTCAATAGGAGGACTGTAAGCATCTACATTTCATAAGACAATATGAGGCTTTAAATTTCCCTTGTGTGACAACTTTGAAGCCTAAATGGTTTGAGGGTTGTGGTGGGTTTTGTGTTTTTTCTCCCTTAGCATTTTCTGGCTGCAAGTTGTCCAGTTGTGTGATGAACTAGGTGGGAGGGTTGTGATAATGCCCTGATGGGGCTTTTTAGGCTGCTGTGAGAGTAGCAATTAGAAGCCAAGCTCTGCTCTCTACAAAATAGAAATCAAATCAAGAGATCTCATTGTTCTGCCTGTCATGCCTTGGTCCCTTCTTAGCCTTTATGCATTCAAAAGAAAGCAGGAAGCTCCATGCAGATCTCTAGGTACAGTCTGACTTCGCTTTTTATATCAGAGCAGCCACAGCTTGAAAAGCTTCAGTGGTGTCATTTCAGCCAACCTGGGCACGTATTCCAAGATGATGAAACCTGCCTGCACTACCACTGACCTTCCTAAAACCAAGTCTTCTCCCAGAAGTGTCCCTTTCTGTGTCTGCTTCATTTATTTGATCGCTTCATCAGAACACAATTAAGGAAAAGAGTGGACTAATCAGTTAATGGAGAGAGTTACTTTGAGAAGAAAAGGATTTGCTCTAGGCCAAGAAAAGTACCTGTGTGACTCTTATTTTATAATTTTCAAAATGTAATTTTGGTCTGTGGATAGAAGGTGATTATTTGCTGAAAATTGAAGTTAAAAAAATCTTACTTGGAAATAGTTTATTTGCAATTTGGGGTATTTGTGTGCATGTAAACATGTGTATATTCTTACCATGTTCTTGCTAAGTTAATTTTTATACATGGGGTTATGATTGCATATTTTGGCACCTGGGTACTCCTACCCCCTCCTTCCCAAGCTTGCTCCAGCCAGTGGCTGTTTCTTTTTCTGTCTATCCCACTTCCTTTTCTCTGCCTCCTTCCAGCTGCCAGTGTGTTCTGCCCACCCCACTCTTACTGACTTACAGCTCCTTTTCCTGGTGGTAGCAACAGCCTTGGTTCAGACCTAGGCCTACTCCCCCTTTTTTGGCCCACTTTCAGGTAGCTTTGCTGTGCCTTTGCATGGAAAAGAACAATAATTTTGTTTTTCAAAAAGATTTTTTAACCATTGGTGCAAGGACTGAGCTGGATAGGAATGAAGAAAAGTAGTTGGGGAATAAGGAATCAGCAGGTTGGGCATGAAGCAGTCTGTGCTGCCCTTTGGTTTGATGTACCAGCTTTGGAGGGCTCCAGACAATAACCACTTTTGTATTCTGCTGTTAAAAAATTAGCCTGCAGCAGAACTTAATATAGATGGCTGTGTACAGCATTTTCCTGTGGTGATTGAAGAAAAATCACACCTAAAACAGAAAATGCTCTTACACATATACACAGGCAATTTCTTGTTCTTTCTCCCTCTCTATATTGGTGTCTAGTATTTCCTGGTTGCTGTATTTGGGATCACAGCCTGCAGACTTTGCCAACTGTTTATTTTTTTTTAGTTCACTGGGGTCTGACCCTGTAGATCCCATACCTTTGCCTAATGTCTCCATTTGAAACTAGCTCCAAAGCAAAGCTCAGTCATGGAAAGCTGAGAAATCTGTGCCAGCTTGAGGTTGTTTGAAACAGATTTCAAAAACTTCTTGGCAACTTCAAATGTTTTTTTCTGCTTTTTTTTAGCGTTAAGTCTGGATATGCTGGGGTTTCTAGCTCTGTTTCCAAGGAAATATTTGTGCTGGGGTGGAGGTGAGGGCTTGGGTGTCTTTGATTTAGTGCTGTCTGTTCATAATCCATTTTATGCAGTTTAGGGAGGGTGTATTTTCCTTCCATTTGTTCAGTGCTTGAGCCATGTGCAGTTTTACCACCTGCTTCCTTGTGCCACACTGCTTTTCCCCAGACTGCACATCACCAAATGCCAATCAATTTATGCTTGGCTGTGACAGAAGACAAGCAGGAACTCCAATTGCTTTCAGCTCCCTACATGCTGCAAGTCACAAAATGATAGATTCATTTTCCCAGCCTTCTGGATGGGATCATGATGTGGGTGCTTCCTCATCCTGTTGGTTCCAAACTCCCTCAGTCCCTGTCTGCACTATCAGGTGTGAGTAAGGATGGCTGATGGGTGGCTTTGGGGACCCCAGCTCCTTAAGGGGAATATTCACAAATAGGATTTCCTTCCCCCATCCTCTCCACCACAGGTGATGTATTTTGGAGGCACTGAAACTTGATCACATGGCAGATAACTTTTTGGGAACTTCAGATACTCTCTTGTACATAATTTTTTTTTTGCTTCATATCCCACCAGTTTGAAGGATTTTAACCTACTCTTCACTGTTAATTGGGATGGGTGTAGTGTTTGGATTTTTTTCCTTACTATGTCACAAAAAAGCACTGGATGCCACAATCACAGCCTTCCATGGACATCATAGATAAAATCGGTTCACCACAGGTGTTGGCTATGAATGCAGAGTGGAGCAGACCTCCTTGCTTGTCCACAGTTTACTGCTGTGTCTGCTCTGACCCCAGCATGGGCTCTCCGCTCTGCTGGTGTCCCAGGGAACTGGTACAGCAAATGTGGCAACCTGTACATGCTTATTCTGGGTGCCCTCTGGGAACTAATAACTAATGACACTGCTTTAGTTAGCAACCATTTGCACACTGACTACTCTTTTCCTGCGTAAACATCTCCCAGATGTAACGTTTTCTGTGTTAAGTAGAAGTTTGACCAGCTCCTTCCTTGACTTGTGGCTTTTTGCAATGTTAATGTCACTAAGTGTTGTTTTTTTTCTGCAGTTCAGTATCACATGCAGTGACACATCTAAAACAAAACAAGGTCCATCTGGTTTAATGTTTTATCTCTCATCATGGCTCCAGATCTTTGCTCTGGGAAAACATCTGCAGTTCTGGAAATGGATAGTTAGGTTATTTCTGTCCTGCTAACTGGAAGAGGGCTGGAGTTACGAGGCGCTGAGTGGTGGCCTTGCAGTTTAAGCCAGCTTCCCTCTTAAGCAGAAGATCCTACCAAGTTGCAACCCACTAAGTTGTGTTTTTATCACATGAAACTGAGCATATGTGCTGCGCGGCCCAGGGCTCAGCAGAGTGGGCTCCTCCAAGCAGGTCAAACAGGGCTGGTGTGAGAGCTAAAATAAACCCTGTGGGCAGCAAAAGTCCAGGACTGAGCCTCTGCCTTTTTTTTTTTTTTTTAATCTATCTCTGTCAATTGAGAATAATAAATTAGAGAATACTCTGGTAGCACAAAGTATTTTTAATTTGTTTGCTATTTCCTGCAAGCAACTGTTGAATTTACTCCCTATTGTCACCTGTCACCTGTAAATGTGTAATTGAATTACTATTTATGTGAATCCACATTTTCTCTCATATCTAACAGACCTATCATACCACTGTGTAAAAAGAGATAGTTTTATTTAAACTTCATTAGTCTCATTGTATATATAAAAAGTACTATTATGATTACTATTTTCCACTCACAAATCTGTTGGACTGCAGTCCAGCATTCTGCTTCCTACAGTACTTTATTCTATTCTTGCTTTGTTATCTGTTTTTTTTTTTTTTTTCCAGTTTGGCTTAAAATTACATTTAAAAAACATTTTTTTTCCCAAAATATGAGCCAAATAGAAATGCCCCATGATTTATTTTAAAATATCGAAACAAATTTCCTCAATTTTGCTCTTGTCCTCTGGTATATGCCATCTGCACACTTGCAGAATTTTGCTGATGTGTGAGATTGTGAAACAAAGCAGCTCACATAAAAAAGATAATTGAGAACTCTATTGGCCCAGCTGTGCTGTGAGACTTGCTGAATGTGAAAAATTTCTCCAAAATACATAAATTGCTTGTTACAATTCATTCAGTTTTATTAATCCTGGTTAAGCACTGGTAAGAAAGGGCTGAGCTTCCCACTTCTAAATCAGTGGATATTTTCATGCTGACATCAATAGCATTATCATAAATAATTTTATATGAGACGGTTTCTTTTTAAGCATTCTTTAGATGGTCACTATTTTAATATATGCTATATATATTTAATATTTGTCACTGTGCAGTAAAAACTGCTTAAATACAAAGCAACAATGCGAATAATTTTTCTTCTATTATATCTATTTCAAATATAGCATCTAGAGTCTACATGTAACAGAGGATAATACAGTCCTGAGAATAATATTTTTTCATTGGTGACATACCTTATTTTTGTACCTATTGTGAGGTCTGTCATGAATAAAGGTCATTAACTTGTTTGGGCATTTTTGTGCCTGTGTTAAAAGGATGACACCAAATGTCTCTGACAACATCCACAACAAATGAATAGGTGGTGGAAATGTCTTTGCTCACCAAATGTCCAGAATGACCCATCTCTTGTCAGCATCCCAGCCAGGAACAGGCCAGGAATAGGCACAAGGGCTTCTAGTTGCTCCATGCCAAGTTTTGAGGCTATAATCTAGTGAGGGAGAAGTAATATGACACACCCGACTTGCCAGAGATTTTCACACTTCCATATCTAAGGTGCTTGCATTGTGTAAAATAAGACCCAGGCAGAAATTCAGCCTTAGGGGTAAAGAGGCTTTTTTTGTTCTACATGTGTTGTTTTTGCCAGGTATTAATGATGCTTACCAAACTGAAAGGTGGCCAGCAGAGGAGGCTCCAGTCAGCATCCGCTGCTCCTCTTGCGAGCCAAATGCCCGGGAACACAGATGGCCTTTATGACCATTATGGGCTGGAGACACATTCAATGAAAAGTAATTTAAGTTCTTACAGAAAAAGAAAAAGTATACGAATGTGGGTTTGTTCCCAACACGAGACAGTCTGAATCAACAATGGGAATGGGCCGGTTACCAAAGAGTCTGCTGGAGCAAGTTCCCGCTGCCAGGGCAGGATCTCCTCTCCCTCTTGGCCATTAGAGGGAGGAAAAAATAACAGACTATAAGAGCCACTAAAATAAGGACCAACACCAAGAATGTACCATGGGTTTAATACCAGCTCCTCCTCTCAAAGTAATTATAGCTGATGTTGCCCAATGGTTACCGATGAACTATCTTTCATCGTGGGCTTTTGTTTGGAGTCAGTAGTTTGGGTTGAACATCAAGACCAGCACACGCTGGTTGGCTTCTCACAGAGAGTAAAACAGGACTGAAGGTGACAGGGAGTGTCATGCTGCTTCAGCCATGGAAACAGGCAGCCGAGTTTGGGCTAGACCAAAGCCTTTCCTATGTGTTTGTTTCACATTATATAACCTTTATCAAAAGTTCACCAATGGTAAAGTGAGAAAAGACCAGACTGAACGAAATACTGGTATTTCCCATATTATCCACTCCTGCGTACTCGGAAATGTGGTGTTTGCTAAAAATGTATTGGTAAACTCAGAAGTTTTCTTTGAATTTCATGATGTGACCTAGATTTAGGTGATGCAAGTAACCCTTGCAATACCATTTTCACCTAAACTCATTCCTACTTATGTGCAAAGGAGATAACACATAACCATCCCTATGGCTTCCTCATACTCTTGTTTTTAGGGCATTCTCTTTTTTTAACAGGAAAAATTAACTCAGTACATGCCTCTGAAGGCTCAAATTCTGCATCACTCCTAAATTTCAGTGCTGCATATTTTGGTGTTTCTTCTGCTAAGGAAGTGAGATGTTTGTTGGAAGTCTGGCTCATCACTCCGAAGCCGCTGGTATGATGGATGTGATCATGTGTAGCTTTCAACATAGAGGAACCTTCATTTTAATTACAACAGTGCTCCCTTGATTAAATGATACAATCTTTTCTCTACAGTATTATTCCTCTTGGTCATCTGTTTGGATGAGACAATGAGCACTGCTCTCAGGTGTTTAGAGTGTTTAAGAACCTTATTTAATGTAGTAAAAAATTTGGAAGAGTAGAGGAAAACCACATGGAGATCTCTGCAAATGGTCATCAACAGTTAGGACAAGCTCATGAAAGTTTTGATGCCTTTGCTAGGGCTGTGATGTGCTCTGCTAGAATCAGGGCATTTAAGAGAAAAACTGCTTCCAGAAAAGCTGCCAGACCATTTCCATGTAGAATACCCACCCTCACCATCTGTCTTTGCTTTCAAGGGCACATATTTTTCTATTTCGGACATGATTAGAACTGCCCCCATCTGAGAAACTCCTCCTAATTCAGGTAGAGATGTAAAGAGAAAGCATGCCAGCGCTCTCTGCCCCAGAGGTAATAGGCAACTACTGTGCTAACATCAAGTCCCAGACAAGTCCAGGCTCTGTATAAAACAGTGCATTCACTCACTGTTTAAAGGTTCTTAAATATTCAGCCATGAAGTAGAGAGACCAGAAAAGCAAGGAAACATTTTCCTCCCTCACTGCATATTGTTTGTGTGAGAAGGAAAATATTGGCATCTGTGCCCCTCCCACACCACACCATGCTTCTCCCAGGTTGTTCCCATGCCAGCAGTGCCAGTCACTCTTTGTGCTCAAGCTTCTCAACCATGGGGGTATCCAGCTGTGTCTTCAGTGGTGAAGGGGTCTTTAACTGGCCTTCAGATGACCGACCATCCTTTGCAGGGATCTGCAGAAAATCCCTCAGGCCTTTTTTTTATCATTTGGGCTAATATCAAGTACCTCTACATTTTTTTTTTACATCTACTTTTTTTTTTGTCCTGAGCTTTCTAAATTAGGCAATACTGTTCAGTTTTCAGGGGGCAGATTAAAAGGAGCAATGATTCAAGGGGACAATCCAACTAATCGTGAAGAAAAGATTCCCAGATTTTACGATGCAGAGTTCAGTTGGTGCAGGCTACCTGTGAAACTAGGTCACATCTTCAAGCTGTAACTTAAACTAGGTCATACTTTCTGACTAGTGAAGAGGGGGAGTATGAGTTTCAAAGCTCGTAAATTATCATTTCCTGGAAAAGGCCCAATGAAGGCGATGAAGTGCTATCCAAAAATCAACCAAGCCAGCTTGACACATAAGAGGAAGTTCATAAAACATCACTTTATCTTCCTCTGCTTCATGAAAATGGAAATGTATTTCCTTTTCAAAATAATTGGTGGTGCAAACATTGATGCTGCTTGTGGTTTTAGCTGAGTAATTTAAAGTTTTCTGAGCAGAAACATTCAGCACAGACTTTCCTGGTTCCATTCCTATAAATTGCATAAGTAAGGGGAAGGTTTGCTCTGACAAGTTTGAAAGTCACCTGGGTTTGCAGGGGTCAGAGGAGAAATTTAGAGCTTTCTAAATTCACCAATGGAACATTTTAACATTAATAATCCTCACAATACCATGCAAAGTAGGCAACTCTTGGAAATTATACACGAAAACTAGAATACTCAGTGGTTTCTTTAGACTCACTAGTGGGAGAAGCAGCCTCAGATGCTCCCCCATGTCTGTGGAATCAACTGACCAAGATTAACTCTTCTGACAATTTGACATATCTGTGCTGATTCTTGCAAGCATTGATTTCTGCACAAGAAATAGTTGATATCTGCAGGTTCTTCTTAACATTCCCAGTGAGTCCTAACTCAGTGTCATAGCAAACAGTAACTGGGACATTATTTAGGATCATAAATAATGCACTTGGCCAAAAGTGTCTGAATACATAATAACAACTGCAGTGATTGATCTGGCTGAGATTTTTGAAGCTGAACTCAAGAGTTTAGCTACTAATTTTCCAGAGAGCTGAGCACTGAAATTCTTTCACTGTCCCAAAAAACCCAAGTCCTCTGAATTTTCCTGTTTGCTGTGTGGAATGAGAAGTGTCCATACTATAAGGACTGTAGGGAAGAATGAGTAATGCTGGGATGGCTGTTGAGAAGAGATAAAACAGAGCCCAAACAGGACTTTAGTTCAGCCCCAGTCTGGTGGGGAAAGACCTCACTTGAGTCTAATCCTTGCTGATTTGCATGACAACATGCCTCTCCTCTGCTCAGGGGAAACCCTGCAGCCAGCAGGCTTGAGGTCGCACGCCAGGGACTTTTGCTGCCTTCATTTTCTGTCCCTGTGTTGACTGCTTGCTCACATCCTGCTCCTTGTGGCATCTCTGCCACCCACCTCTGCTCGGCTCAAGGTCCTCCTCTCCTCCATACCCCATCCCTCTCCCTCTTTCTTAGCTTGCTGTCCCACAGCAACCTCTTTGCCACCCATCAGAAGTTCTGCGTCCATTTGGCACTGGAAGTCTTTGCCACAATGTCTTGTTTTCTGTTTTGCATCTGCTGTGAGTCCTACCTGCCTTCACCAATGCCCAGAGACTGCTTTCTGGTGTCTGTGTAACCCTTGTCTGGTGAGCTCCTTGGTTAATCCTTTGGCTTTGGAGTAGTAATTGTGATCAAAGCTTACTGTTTTACATGGAGCTGAAATAACTTGTCCCAGTGGGTCAGTCAGTGAGACAAGTGGGTTTTTTTGACCCTCATTTGTACATACTGGAAAGCTTTCCCTTTTTGCAGCACAGACAGGACAGCACACATCCCTCTAAGGGAGGTAGGGTTATTCATCCTTCTCGCTTCTTCCCCAGAATTAGTGCACTGATTAATACGACTAAGAACTTGTATCCTCTCAGGGTCTTTCTGTCTCTTATGTTTAGGGAAATGTTAGCCTCACTTATCCAGTGACTTCCCCTGGACCTTTCCTCCTTCTCTTGTTTTGTGTCAAAAATCTAAGTACTCTAAGATCAAAGCAGACTTCTATTTCCTATCAGTCTTCTCCTCACCCCAAAACACCCAAGTTCCCCAAATGAGATTTACTATAAAGGGACCAGATTTAGGGACCTTTTAGGGACACATTGCATTTGCAGCTGCTTCTTAGCAAGCAAGGGGTAGATACAGAGATATTTGCAGTTTCTGATTTGGCCTCAGTTACAGAACCAAAGGAAATATCTGCATTAACCAGGATCTATGCTGCTTATTGCACTCTGAGCCAGCATCCACAGCACTAAAACTGCACCAGAAACCAGCCACTGGCAGACTGGAGTGGTATAACAGCAAGGCAGCTGCACTACCTAGAATTTACTCTTCATTTGAAATGCATCATAAAAAATCTGAAGCAGGAAATGGGTTATCTGGTAAAATTTCAAATGACGCTGTTATCTGGTATAACCTCAGCACATGCTAGAATTCATCGCCTGCCTTCTAGTCCTGGAAATCAGTTCAATTGTGTCAAGCTGTTTTTCATTAAATTTTTCCTGGTAAAGGTGCAGACATTCACTCTCTGCTCTACTTTGTTATCTGTGGGTTATTTCTCCAAAATACCACTTTCACCTAGGAGCTCAAATTCCCAAAATGTCAATGCAAGTTAGGCTGTAGACTTATGATGAAAGAAATACATACATATATATATATATATGTTCTTAAGTGTTTTCTAGATGCACATACACAAATAAAAATTTTCATTTCTGAACTAACTGTGAATTTTTGTCTCTCTGGAACATCAGCAATGTGAATGGCTCCAAGAAAATTTTTGTGCTGGCTGATTAAACACATCCCTTATAAATGTTTAAGCATTATGATGTAAGAGAAACACTACCATTAACTGTCTAGATAAAGTGGACTGCCATTAGTAGGACACAATGGTCCTTAGCCTTTGAAGTGCCAGTCATGTGATGATTAGGTTTCTGAGACATTTAAAAATCCCTCTTTAAATCTTTATACCACCACAGTGGTCCAGGTAGACCTATTTGTTCCTGGTGGGTACAGCTTTCAGTATCAGTGAAAAATACCAAGTTTCTGGGGTCACCCCACAGGTGCCTTCAAGTTGTCAAGAGTAGGGGAAAACAGGCTACTGCTCTGGTCCCAGAGGGTGAGAGCCCAGGGGGAGACATCACCTCTTCCAGTGTCAAAAGGAGTAAGGAGGGCTCAGAAGATGCTGTGAGTTCCCTCTGGTCAATAGACACGTCTTGGAGTGGTCTGAAGCCAGGTCCTGGTCTGTGCCAAAGGGTATGGCTGTACTCCTAAATAAAAGAGGGCAGGAGGAAAGTTTGAGCACAGGCTCTTGTCTTTGTGTGCTGTCTGGCTGTGTCTCTGCTGTTTGCTGCTGCAGCCCTGCTTTGCACAGGGAAGAGCTGTCTGCAGGGTGGCCTGGATCTCACCTGTGGGCTTGGCCTCACACTCATCCCTGGAACTCTTCTCTCTACCAAAGTGGCCTGAAGGACTCAGCAGAAGCAACTTGTGGTCATCCTGACCTGGAAACTAATGGTTCCTCAGAAGAAAAGTCTTTGAATTAAAAAAAAAAAAAAACAAACCATAAACCAACAAAAAATATGAAGTAGAGGTGGAAATTACAAAAGAGAAGTCACAGGGAAGGTTTCTGGCTGCTCATCTGAAGGCTCTTATTAGTGGGGGCCAGGTGAAGTCAGGTGGCAGTTTCCATGTTGCCTGGGGGTGGGAGGAGCAAGGATATGTTCCCATAGCTCCAGCAGCTGTAGCAGGGGCTGCCTACCTTTCTCTCCTGCCCTATGGTTGGAGATGTGCTGAGCAGGATCCAGAAACACAGAAGGATAAAGAACTTAGCTTTCCTTGCTGGGCATGTAAATGAGGAAGAAGAGCTGGCTGGAAACTGGAGGAGATGAAGTGGCCTTGGTAGACTTTGGTTGATTCAACTTTTTGCCACTATGAAACACAGCTGAAAGATTTCCAAGTCAGCATCTGGGCTGCTGACTGCTCAATTTGCTTGACAGAAAATCAAAACATTTTTTAACAAAATTGAAAATTTTCTCATGCAAAATTGCCCTTTCTTTTTTTTGTGAGGACAATGTTATTTTCCCACTTAAACAATTCCATCCATCTCTATGTTATGGGTGCAAGGCTGACATAACAAACTGTGAAGCAAGAACTCTGTGTGAGGTGAATCTCTTGAGGGTGTGTAAGTCCAGAGAGTCATGACTATTCAAGCTCTTTTGCTCCTTTTTGCCGTTCACACCTGTTTCAACCATATTTCCCCCTGATATGTTCTCACAGTGTCTTTATCTTCTTTCCTGACACCCTGCCTCTGCTTCCCCCTTTCCTATACCCCCTTTGGACATCTGAGCTTGGCATTTCCCTGTCCAGCCAGGCTGGTCCCTCATGCTGTATTGATGCCACATGCCCTGTCCTGCCCATTGGGGTGGACTATTATTGTGCTCCAAAGTATTTTTTCACAGCCAACTCTCCTAAGATCTCTGAACAACCTCCCACAAGATCCTGCCTACTACTGCCCTGAAAAAAAAAGTTGCTGTCTACTCTCCTTCCATTCATAATAATTTTTTGAGCCATTTGCCTTCCTCACTTCCCTAAGGGTCATTAGGCTCTACCAACTCATGGTCCCTACAGCCAAGGGTGCTCTCTGTTATCCCATCGTTGGTTACTCATTCATGGTCCACAAGCAGCTGAACTGGCTGAGCACCTCCCTAGATGTTCTGCCTGTTAAAATTGCTCTCAACACATCCCAGAAATCTCCTGGCTTGCCTGAGCCCCACAGCAGATGCTGGAGTGGGTAAACCCCGCCTTGAGAACCAGAGCTTAAGACAAGAGAATTCATCTGGTTGTTTAAAGAAGGCACCACCTCTTCTTTGATTCTTGACATTTCTTTTGTAATTTCCAATCTGTAGTAGATGCCTAAGGTAGCGTCACCCTGGCTGACCCTGGGCCTTCAACATTACAGTAGTGTAGAAAAGAACAACTTGGAATTGTATCCATGCCGAACGGTATTGTCACCAGAAAGCAACTACATACAAGCTTTATTATTGAGAACCAATTCAAATAAAAGACTTTGCACACAGAAACAATACATGCAAGCCACTGAAGAGTCTGCAGATGAGAAAGATAATGATTTATTCTTGAGTGTACACCAGTTCTAATGAAATTTTGATTCCATTGACTACGAACTCAAGTCAGGTTGGCAAACACACAAACCTTGAATTTAATCAGGCCCCTTTTACTGTTTGCAAAGCAGTAAATGATATGCTTGGTAAGCAGAGTAGGCAGATCTGTGTGCTGATCTCTCTGCAATGTGCGCTGTGTGCCATGCACAACTGGGCTCTGGCCACTGCTGCCAAACTCCTCTGAGGAAGAGAATGGAGCGTATCAATTTACAGAAATAAAGAGAACACATCAGACCTCAAACCTTCTGTATCATTGGGAAAATATTTACAAACTCAGAATCTGATGATGGTAAGAAGAAAAATGTAGCTCAGAACAATGTTAGCTGGAGAAAGCTAATGTGAAAAGAGAATCATTACCCAGAACATGGCTAAGATAAAGAATCACAGTGGGAATCTGGAGATCTCCAAATTAAATGGGTTTGTTTTTGGACCTCTGTCCAATTCACTGTGCTTCATAGTCTAATTCTCCTTTCCTTGAAATATCACTTTCTGTGTAGATCTTCCCTAGAGAGATGTTAAGGAGTAATATCTTTATCTGGAAATGTAACAGAGTAAACTGCCTTCTCACCACACAGCTGTGCAGGAAAAAGAAAGGAGAGAACACAGAGACAGGAGATGCACAGGAATGTGTCTGTCAAAGAAACCTCAGTGTTGTACAACTGAACCTCAGAGACAACAAACCCCCACTAATTTCTGAAGCTTTACGAGACTAAACATCTTTAAAAATCTGTGCAAAAAAAGAAATTATTCTGTTTTCCCCTCCAGCCTGAGCTCAGGCTTTGCCTGCCCATCTCCATTTTTCAGTCCTGACCACAACAATAATGGCTTCAAGTGTCAGTATTTCTTCTATCTCTGAATATTCTGCCTTATTGTTCTCGCTTACTCTGGTGGATCCAGGGGTGGGACTGCAGTGTCTGCACAACACTGTAGGATTTAGTGCCATGTCTCCAAGGAGGTCAGGGAAGGAGCTGACAGGGTTTGACCTTCTGATCTCATAGTGTACTGAAGTCATACAGAATTACTGAATAATAAGCCTTGAGAGGTTATGTTAATCATGACTAAACACAGCCATGATCAATGATCACACTGAACAATTTGGGTACAAATTATTATTTAACATTTACCTGGGAGCAGATTGACTGGTGTCCTATCTCCTTGTACAGTCCCTTCTGGGCCAGAGTGCTCCTGCATGTTTCAAGAACTGCCTAATCCCGTGTATGATCCAGGGAGTTGATTGCTTGCTTACAACCAGCTATTATGCAGCCATAATGGTGATAGCTGTAATGCACAAATATCAGTGGTAAGGGCAGCACTCTTCTGTCATCCTCTAATTAGCCCTTAACCTTGTATAACTCTTTCTATGGGTATCCCTTTAGAAAAGGGTGACTGAACACCCAATCTTCTTTCAAGGTTGGATCAGATCCTCAGAGGAGTTTTGAGCACCTGACTCTTACCCAAACGAGCGTGTAATTACTCCTGACAACCTATGAAATTGGTTGTGGCATTCAGAAAATGTTAAGGCAGTGCCTGAGACACAGAGGTGGTAGTGTTTAGGGTTGGGAAGGCTTGTTCTGATGGGGCTGGAGCTTGTTTTAGGCCCTCCTGCACACAGAAATGTGTTGTAATAATTAATCCCAGCAGGGGTGGAAGTGTGGATCACAGTGGGAAAGCCTGTATCCATCAGGGAGAAGGTTATTTATGCAGATTCCATTAGAAAACCTGTCCCAGAAGTTTGCAGTCTGATGTTGCATGTAATCCATTTGGACTTCATGTTGGTAAAATATGAAGCTCTTTTCCCTTACAGAAATTAAAACACTGCATTTCTACCTTATTCTTCACTTTTCTTATGTTTCAAAACACAAAAATTCCCAACAAATATTCAGCCGTTCATCTGTCTTGATAGGATTTATATCCAGCAGGGAAATGGCACAGGCAGCTTTAGAAACAAGCACTGTTCTGCACCTCATGCTGCTGGAGCCTGGGATGCCAGAGCAGAGAAGTGATCAGCTGCAGGAACCTGGATGGAGAGTTTCAGGCTTTGAGCCTCTATCACTGCCTCTCAAGAGACATTAAAGCTGACACCCTAAAATCACCTGCCACATGGATACGTGTGCACACACATTCCTGTATAACTTTCGTACCTTACTTGTATCTGGAATTTAATATATGTGGAGTTTAAGCAGTGCCCAAAAGATGGCACTGTTTATTTGTGCCTTTTTCATTCTTAATTGCATACCCTCTTCTAGGCTGACATATCATATGACAAAATTAAGACAGAACTTATGTACTCTATAGAGAAAAGCAGTACAAATCAAACTATTGCTGCAGCATGGCCTTTCCTATAACCTTTAATGTGCAATATTTTAATGGAAATGGGCACACTGATGCTGTGTAGAACTATAACTACAAGGCAGTTGCCCTTTTATTTCCATCTAGCATTTTCACCATAGATGTTTCAAACTCATATGTTTAATTTAATGCCTGGTGAATTAAGAATGGGCTTCAGTCATTTCAAAAGAGAAAGAATTATTGGCAAGAGGTGGATCAGAACCAGAGTGGTGCCTTGAAGGTCCCTGAAAGTTAGCCTGAACATCTCAGCCTGTGCAGTAATTGTTATCTGTATGCACTGAAAAAAAAATCAACAAATGCTAAATAGCATGACAGCCAAATTACAGTGAATCAGTTGCCCACATTTCTGTTGAAACAGCTAAATCCCAAGTCCTACCTTAACAGCTTGCTGCAGCCATAGAACAAGAGCAAATGTGGAAATACAGTTTACCTTGCAGCAATGAATTTAATGAAAGGTTTGCTGGTAATCACAGCAAATGACAACATTAATCCCCATATCAGCTGTCAGGTTTCTCCAGGTCTTTAAAACTAGAAGGTGTGCCAAACAAGTTGTAATAACAAAACTAGTATTACTAATACCTATGATAATGCCTTATTTTATTAAATATTAAAGCTCTTTGCAATCTCAGCATGAGAGTCACTTCACCTAGGACTAACACCTGACCATTTTCAAGGTAACAAACTTCAGGTGTCAGATTACCTGACAGATGGCTGGGATGGCTTTTGACACCACATTTCCGCAATCCAGTTCAATCCAATCCAATCCAATCCAATCCAGTTACTCGTGGCTGCTGTATGAAACCAGAGGGTACCAAACAGAGATGGCCCAATAGGAAGACAAACTCCACTGCCTCCATCCTTTGCCAGAGCCTCCCTTAGGCCTGATACCTCCTGCAACGGATATAGCTGGACAATGGAGATAAAGACAGAGAAAATCTTCCTTGCTGCTGCCTTCCAGGCTGCAGAGCACCAGTCCAGGAGTCAGCTGAACAAACAGCCCTCAGACATAAATCCTGAGGCTTCACACAGCTACAGCAGCAGAAACATTTTCTGGTCTCTCAGACCTCCATGGGGAGGTTTCAATGGGGAGCAACCTCCCTGTCTAAAATATATTTCTTCATCATCTGTGTCCTCTTCTGCAGTCTCCTGTCCATGCTATTTCCTGCTAGCCCTTGCTTCTGACTCTACACTTGCTCAATGCTATGTGTATATGGATTTTAAAGAAGTGTGGTGGGCTCAGATGTGCAGAACTAAGACACTTGTCTGCTTAAAACCAGCCTCCTCTGAAGCAGTGTGTGAACAGAGAGATGGCTTGTGCTCTGGTGATTGCCTCATTGGATGGGCTTTGTTTTCCATCAGGCTGTGTGGGAAGTAGGAGATGAAAGACAAGCAATAGAGGCAGGTTACCTTAAACTCCCCCTCTCTTTTGACTGGGGGATTTTTGAGCAGCTCTGAGACAAGGAGACTGCCTGAGCAAAGTTTGCTTCTGAGTCCCTCCTCAGCATGAAGAAGTTAGAGGCTGTGCTTCCTCAGGAAGAGTCCTATCCATCAACAAAGTCATTGGATGCAAATACCCGGCTGAAAACCCTTTAAAAATAAGAGATATTCAAGCCTCAGGGTCTTAGCTCTCATCCCCAGGGAAGTGTGAGCTCACTCTGGCAGCTCATAAACTCAATGCACTCTAAAACACCAAACTCTGGGTCCTAAAAGCCACGTCAACGAACAGAATCTACAAGTCTGATTATTCAGGCTTTAGTTCCAATGGTCCTTGTATTGCATGTGTTTCGTTTTGGGCATCTGTTTTGTTTTATTTGTTTTAAGCAGGTTTTTCTAACCAGATGTTCCTGGTCTGTCCCACAATGTTTATGACCATTGAAGGGTGCCTAGCTTTTGCAGTGCTGTTGATGCTTTGTTATTTGTGCTTTCAATTAAATACATAGATGATGCCAAAAGAGTTGGAGTTTGGATGACATCAGGGTGCTCAGTTAACTGCTTACAATCATGGGTGGCAAAATTTGTGCTCATTATAATGACCATTGTTTTTGAGAATTTACTTCCACACAGAGTTATAACAAAAATGATATATTGGTTCTTCCTTAACTAATTTATTCTTGTGTTGAGAAGCTCATTTGCCATTCAGGAAAAATATGTTCCTTTCTAGGGGGTAGTGGGGATGGGTATTTTTTGTTTCAATGACAGTTCCAAGAACCATATGGGTACTGCAAATAAAACCTAAAACTTTTTTTCCCCTCTTTTTTCTTTTCTTTTTTTGCTCCTTATATCTTCACTGCAATAATAAGGCATTGGAACTCGTAATTTAGCTAGCAATTTTGATGATGCTGCAAGAGGTAGATACAGCTTGCTGTTCAGCTCTCCGGGCTCTACAGAACTGAAAACAGTAAACATTTGATTGTGTCAGTAAATCGAGCTGATAGATCTTGGAAGGTGTATATGGGCGAATTTTCAAAGTAATGCATGGAGCTGGAGCCTCAGAATTCGGTACTAACGGGAAGTGAATGTCAGTACTGAAAACTTCAGCCACAGACAGCAGATCCATGCAGCAGCAGAGTAGCATTTTAAAATCACCCAAATCACCGCTATTTAAGGAGGTGTTTTTCTTGGAAGGATGGTTTCAAGAGTTGGTGTAGGTAGGCAGCTCTGATCTGACTATACAGAGCAGGATGTGCTAAGGTGGTACTGGCATCCTTCCCATGCCCATGCCTGCAAGGGGATGAATTTCCCTACCCAGAGGCAGCTTCCCCAAGGCAGACCTGGGAGCTCAGTATGGGGAAAATTTGTGGAGGTGGCTGATTTTGGAGCTAGATACATGCACGGGTGGACTGGCTCACTGGCAGTGGGTAGCAGCTGAGGAAAAATGAGAAGGGATGTTTTCCTCAGGAAATGCAAGCCCCAGGAGTTGGCATCTGCCTATTCCCGCCCCTGCAGCATGGCTTCCTCAGCTCCCCCAACTGCTGCCTTGTCCTCTTGGAGCCTCCTCTCTTGTCACCCCAGACCCTGGAGCTGGAAGCAGGGCTGGGACATCGTGATGTGTCTTTGACCTCACTGTTTCATGACAAGGGCCTTGATTCCTGTTTAAACACCCCCCACCGAGGAGCACTGTTGCTTGACAGGCTGAATTTTATTTAAACACAGATTCTCAGCTGACCTCTTTTCTTCACTCAAGTGACAAAGGCACACAGTGTGAATAGCTTGATATATTAGCTGAATCTAAGCTAAAATCTTGTCACAGGCATTGCCAAGCCTGAAGGGAGGGTTGTCTCACTCTGGGTTACATTAGGTACATAGGCTGGATACAGGAACGTGGCCAGCACAGATGAATTTGAGGCAGGGCTGGTATGTGGTTTGCCACATGTAGTCAGTTTTTACTGGGCGCTGCCTTCTTTTAGAGTATGTGCTTCAGTGACTCACCTTGTAAATCAGCTGTGGCCAGAAACTGCTTCCCGATAAAATCCATCTTTTTTTGGGTTACCACGCCATAGGGGCGTATAAGGTGCCCTCTATCCAATCCATGCTTTATTTTCAGACAAGTCTACTCTGTTTCTTCCTTTTGAGTCTTTCTCCTTGATACCAGACACTAAAAGGATTGTTTTATGTCATATCTAGCCTCTCCAAATAAACAGAGGTACTCACAGGACTGCCCAGCTCCAGCTGGATGGCACAACCATTCCCTATAAGACCTGTGCGGAGACCTCCACTAAGGTCCTAGTGGTTGTCTGGCAGTATGAAGTTACAAAACTCCCTCACCTGATTCTAGTCCCATTGAGGAAATTAATCTCATGAAAAAGCATCCAATTTTCACATACCAGGGCATCAGGCATCCAAAAATTGTTGCTAACCTGGATTACAAAGATGAAGTAAAAGAAAAAGAAAAAAGAAGAGATATTAGACGTTTTCTCTCTCTTTGCTACTTTGCTACTCTTTAACACTTTAATCCTCCTGAAGCTTTTTTTTTCCTTTTTACTATAATTCCTTAATATGATCTGCATTGTTTATAATAATTCTCCTTTCTCACAGTTTTAGGTTACCATTTAAGCTAACTTTTTTTACCTTAATTACCTGGTTAGCTGTAATCTGTCAGGAACCATAGACACATGAGAGAGCAAGCCCTTATGATGAGGCTGTCTTCTTGTCCAGGAAAAGCTACTCACAGCAGTCTGTTTTTTAAAGCTTTATTCAGCAGGTAAGACTTAATTGCCTAAGTCAAGAAACTTCTACTATTTCCTTTCAGATATTAGACTGCAAAGGAGGTCAGTGTCAGGAAAATTATCTTTGAAAATTTGCAAGATTGGTGTTTTGTATCTTCAGTGCATTTACAATCAGTAAGTAGTCCCAGCTGCTTGGCCTGTATGTTTCTGCTCCTAGACCTGGAAGTAATCCTCATCTCCAGTAAGCACTTATGTGATCTCGTATCATCTCTTAGCTGAACAGCTGAGATAAATTTATCCAGGAAGGAGCAGATGAGACCATTGTCCTAGAAGCCTGCAGACAGAGAGGAGAAGTGAGAGCAGTCAGCAGAATGGTGGTGAGGCTGCTAAGTGGATCCTCTGGCTAAGGTTGTAATAATTTGGTCTGGTCCTCTTAGGTGATAAAATCTGATTTGTGAGTGCTTTGGTGAATATTCACTGCAGTGATGTAAGGAGGAAGAATCCCAGCATGTGCCAGCATTAGACACTATCTTCAGCATCTGCTGAGAGAGCTATTATTTGTTGATTTGTTTATTGGGTTTCTTTAAATGATGCTTTGGATATTCTTCATGGGATGCAGCTGTGCAGAGTTGTGGGTAGGAGTAGGCAGTGCTTTTATGCAAAAATAACAGAAATGAGCCTAATAACCACGAGATACCTCCTAGAGCAAATACTCACAGAAATTTCCATTCCAGAATAATATTTTGAAGTAACTGGAGATCATTTCCTATAATGTTTTCTGGTGCTCAGAATGACTCAGTCCCAGCAGCAAGGCTTCTGTGGTACTGCAAACACCTGAAAATGTATCCTTTGCATGAGCAGCCACTACATAGTCACAAAATTACTTGTATACTTTCAGCATCTCTTTCTGTGATCCAGACTTCACTGCTCAGAAGCTATTTGTTGCTAAGGACTCAATGTTTGACAGTCCAGGACATGTAGGGCTTCTGCTGATGTGTTGTTAATATTATCTCTAACACCCATGCCCACATCCAGAAAGAGACTCAGGTACTTCAAATGCCACACAGGTCTAACTGAGGCACAAGCAATGTGCCTAACCTCTCCTCAGAAGTGAAGACTCAAGTGCTTTCACTTTTGCCTGGCTTTGGCAGTCCTGCTTGTATTCATTTTCAGAGCTGCTACATTTTCAGCTGCATATGGGATTCGTCTGAAGCTCCTGTGGGTTCCACAAAGGCTTTCCAGGCTTAAACTCCCGAGCAGTCAGGTTTGGTATATTTGTTATTATCACACTTAACTCACACTGGGGAGACTGGTTTCAGTTTAAAGCAGAGAAACCACTGCTACATCTTCATTTATTGAGCTCACAGGATGGTGAATCATTAAAGAAGCTTTTGTTAGAAGAAAGGGAAAGTGACATCCACCTTCTGTAACTGACCAAGGTGGTAAAATCATGTTTCTGGTGTCTTAATCTAAAAAGGCATTGTACATTCTTCTTCCACAGTCCAGGGTACTATGAGAAGTTTCATGTTTGGAGCAAAAGAGGAGTAAGATGAAAACTGGATAGTTTTAAAACTGAAACTAAAAATGGTGAGGCTGGAGGGATCCACTGCAAAATCACCTTATAATAAGAGCATTCACTGGCAGGTGCTTCTTCCCTCATTCCCAAAATAGTTAATGTATTTTTATTGTAAGAATATGTAACATAAAATTAATGCTCAGGAACATGGCTGTTCCCTCAGCAAGTGAACTCCATGGACATTAGGCTTTAAAGTTTTTTCCATTCTATGAATCTCTTATTCCTTTCTGGATGATGGTCAAGTTTCCAGAGAGGAAAGAAAAATGTTGTCAGTGTGGTGGTTATGGCCTCTCCCTGCAGCTGGTGTGAGCTGCTGTTGGATGCAGTTCCCTGGTCTGTGATCCCCTTGGTGAACTCTGGGATGTTTCAGGCATGCCTTTCACATGCAATGAAGCGTGGCACAGAGGCTGATGGAGCAATAGCTGGTCCCAGCAGAGTTCCATGGCTGGCTGGGAGGGAGGACTTCTCTGCTCAGGAGCAGCAGCTACAAATGCATGGTGTTAATGCACCAGGTCTGCCCTGCACCGTTCATGCTGGCTTAGGATTTTACCTTCCATGAGTTTACCTAGTAGTCAGCTATTGTTTGGTATCCCCTCTTCTTTTATCTTTGTTTAATGCACTACATTTTTGGCCTGTTCATTTGTAGATTCCTTAATTCATGTGAACTCCAGGGAGAACAAAACAAAGAAAAAAAGTCATTAGTCAATGTTTGTAAAATGCCTTGAAAATATAAAATGCAGCACAAACGATGAGTGCTATTTACTTCAGAGCTAATTTGCCAACCTTTTCTTTATTTTGGGAGCCTTTGGGTTTAGCTGTTCATTTGCTTAATTGCATCTCAAGTTTCCAGTTAAAAATGCTACACATACAGCAGTTATACCATGCTGCAGGAAGAAAACATTAGAGATGATGTTACTGTCTCACCAGCCACAATGTCTTCTTCACTCATGCTCTCTATCCCTCCCTCCATTTTGGCCCCTGTCCTCAGTTCTTCCCACCATCTCCCACAGGTATAGCTGATACAGTCATTGGTATCACAGATTTTTATAATAATAATAATAACAACAACAACAACAACAATTTCTTCTCTCATGTGACTTATTCCTCTACCTACTCATTACGTGTCTCCTTGGTGCTTTTTGTAATTATCTCTGCCACATCCTTGAATAATCTTTTGCCTCATTTAGACTGTGCTGTAAATGATACGGGTTTGATAAATTAAGCAATAATCAGAAAAAAATTTCAATATTCTGTAGATTTCCGTTAAGTTACAGTTATAGTGACACAATTTGCTATGCTGCAGTTCACACTGAGTTAGTCTTGTTTTCATTAAAAACCTCATTATTTAGAGATTTATAACTCGTCTATAGAAATTTGCCCTAGGGTGAAACTTGACTCTGCTTTTAGCTCAGAAAAACTTTTAAAAAAAGTAATTCAGTTTGTATTTTGTGACTTTTGAAAGAAAATAATTCCACCTGTTTCAAGCTTTTTGTTTCATGTAATCAATTTCAGAAATGTGCTATTAGTTACAGTAATAACAATAATCAATGTTAATACAAATTCTACTTATGTAGAGAAGATAGGACTAAAGGGTGCAGACAAGAATGAAATTGGGGTATTTACTCACAAGGGTGTATAATCCCTCCACATTTGGTAGACGAATAAGATTAATTGTTCCTACTGCCCTGTGGTTCCCTCTGGAATATTGCAGGAAACACAGAAGGAATCAAGCCATGGTGGTTCACACATTTCCTGCCATGATGACTTCTTATGACTTTCCTGGAGATTTGGATCAGTGTTTACACTAATTAGTGCCTTTGCCACTCTTCATTCCATTCATCTCTTTTGGATAACTGAACAGGAGACAGAAGTTTTGAAACAGGAACAGCCAATTGTTTAAGAATGATCAGGCTAAGAGTGTCTGGACTCTTCTGGTAGGCAGTTTATAAACACAGAAACAGGCACATTATAAAAAGCAAGGCTATAAATGCCAGTGCAGAGCAAGTGTGATGCAAGTATATTTTTGGGATTGTGAACGAATTTATCAGTAGTCTGTTCTGTCTGGTACAGAGTAGCTGGTTCATGGGGATTAGTAGACCTCCTTCATGCAGAGCCTCAAGGCATTCCAGCAATGAAGTTCTACATCCTGATACATTAAAGCAGTGACGAGACTGTGATATCAAATATTAATATTCTTATTTAGGGCAGTTCATTGACACTGCAAATTCTTCTGAGTGCTCCAAGTGTCTTGGGAGAATTTGCTCATGTTTAGGGATCTGAACTGGAGCCAATTTAGAAAAGTCGAAGTTTTCACTCTGGCCTTTTCCTAGCCTCACCTATGTTACACCAAAAATATACTTCTGCAGTGTTTTATATTCATTTGTTGACTGTAGTTTCAGAGCCTGCCATACTTAATATTGTGTATGCAGCAGACTCAGAGTACACTTGTTTGAGGACACACATTCAGCCAATTTGAGCTTGAAAATAAGAGTTTTGTGTTCCCACTTGGGTGGGTCAGGTCATCTGTGCACAACAAAATTAGACCACTAATTATAGAGACTATCTTAAAATTTGGTAAAAGGCACGTTTTCCACAGGCAAAGAATTCACTGGCCTCTGTGAGTTTTGAACATTCCACCAGCAGGAGAAAGCTGATCCTACACAATGTAAGACCTTATTGCTCTTTTATATCATGTATAAAGTATAGGAGCTGCAGTTTTACCATCTACCATATTCCCAGTTCTATAAGAACAAAAATAAAAAGACATAACATTTTGCATAGATATGGTGACTAATCCTGAGGGCTGTGTCTTTGAGTTCCTAATACACTCTGGTCAGCTTTTTGTGTCAGAATAGCTCAAAACCAACATTGTCAGCAGAAATTGAGGAGGAACTAGTTATCTTAGCAAATAATAGGAATGTCTTTCCTCCATCTGTGTTGCAGATTAATGCTACCCAAGTGGAATGGACTTGGAGATTGTGAAGAGAAGTAATGCTTGAGACTGAAATTTCAGTAATGAAATTTTTAGAAATGGTAGTTCACCAGGAAGTTTGTACTATGCACATGTGCTATATAAAAGAAACACTGATAGCATTGGGATATAAACTTGATTTCAGTGCTATATAAACAGTAGTAAAACAGCTTTTTCTGAAATCAGAACAAGAAGTAGATTGCTTTTAAGTAGTGTTTGGGATTGATGCTAGGGAAAAGAAATACTCAAATGAAAATTATTGATGCAATGAAAAGAAATCCAGATATTATTTTGTATCTCATACTATTTTTCAGGCAAAATTAGGAGACAACATTCTCTGGGCAAGGGAACACTAACTGTATATTTGGGGTTCCGTTTTCAATATGCATTTCATGTGTCTACTTGTTCTCACTGAAGATAATACCTTTGTTTTATTGAATGCCATTGACTTAAGGGTATCACATCCATGATGTTAAATTCCTTCACAAATACTGCTTTTCAGGGATGAAAATTCAGTTTTCTGAATACGTGGAGGAACATAATTCATTCTAATCACATTCTTTTTTCTGAGGTTCTGGACTAGACCTGCACATGTAAATTATTAACTATAAATATTATGCCACCTGAAACAAAAAAAGCAACGTCTGCCTGTTTTTAAGGATTGTTCCAAGGGGAGAAAGAAAGCAGCAATTTCAAAACTAGGCAGATATAAGGAAAGTGTCTGAATATGGCTTCAATAGCCCAATTCCTAGGGCCATTTGAAGATCACTGAACTCGCAGGAAGAAAATGCTAGATATTAAGGCAACAAAAAGAAAGCAAAGATAGAAAATTATTTGGCTTCTTTCAATGTTATAATTAAGATCTTCTAGTTAATTTAATTAGAGGCATGCAACAATGAGCTATTTTTTAGAACTGGATCTTCACTGTTTCTGAGAACCTATAGGGACTTGGGCAACTGCATTAGTAACATATCTGGCCTGTGGGCTTTGCAATGGAGTGACTCAGCTCTCGATCAGAGGAAAACAGTGAAGACTGTCACCTTTGTCATAGGCAGACAGCTCTGGAAAGGCAAACCACTGCAAGGCAAACGCTGTAATTAAGATGGATGCACAGCAGCCTTCTGTTTCTGCAGGCAGCAACAAGGAAGGACCAAAGAATTCCTCCCAACACCCACACTTCTCATGCAAGATAAATCAACAGGTTAGGAAATAAATCAACAGTGCTCAGGAAGCAAGGTTCCAGATGAATCCTCTGGATAAGACTTCTGCCTCACATGAATCATGGGCCAGCTTTGTGCCCAGTGTTGAAGCAGAGCTGCCTCTTCAGCAGGGTGGCCTGCCTCAGCATTCTGCTCCTCTCTGAGGTCTCACAGTCACAGATGGGAAATAATTACAGTTTCAGAAGCTGCTACAAGTCTTCCCAATGTGTATAAATCCATCTCTGGATACACTGTAATCTCCATACATGCCAACAAGGGCTCATGTGTGGGAATTTCCGTAGTTATGTTCCCAACAGCCTATTTTTAGCAAGAGAAAATGAGATTATTGCAGAATCCCTGAATCCCCCTGCTAGAACAGCTACTTCAGGCACACACCAGAGGGCAGCTGCAGTTTTGGCAACTTCTTTCCCTAGGATGGGACCTGTATCAATCACACAGATCTGGGACGTGTCTGGCTCTTTGGGTCACAGGGGAGAGCAATACATTTAGGTGGGCTCTTCCACTGAGGGCACCTCTTTGCACTCCCTGGGCTCTATGGGGCTGGCTCACCATACAGGTTTGGAGCTCCACCTGGCAGCCAGAGCCGGCTGGAATTCTCTTTACTTTTCTAAGCAGAGAAAGTGCCTTCCCATGCCACCCGCCTCTCAGGGCAGCTCTGCTCATCAAAAGGAGCATTTCACAAGAGGGAGATGGCAGTGGAAGAATTGATGCATCTGAGAGTCAGACTATACAGGACTGAAGATGGGTTGTACTCTTTTCTGAGTAGGCAGGAAATTTATGATTTTTTAAAGATTTTTTTCTAGTTGTTGGTCTGGATGAGGAAACAGGGGAAGATAGATTACCAGGCCGATGTTGTGTGATTTTATGACAAAAAAAAATGTTTTCTGATAGATCTCTAATTAAAAACTTGGCAGCAAATTGCTTATTAGATGAGAAATGAGATGCTTCAGATGAAAGGCAAAACACCTTGACATATTTTTCTAAGTGTCAAAATACAGATCAGTGACTGAGTGTCAACTCTGTTGTACAGCTGATCACAGTTTGTTACAAAGAGACAATATTTTCCTTGTCATGGAAGAACTCTTTCAAAGAGTGTGTATTACAAAACTAACTGAAGGGACATACAGAGGATCTCCTTGTAGCACATGCCTTGCAATGACTCAGCTGTGAAGGGAATCTCCTGGTTAAGAGGACAACATCTGCCACATGGGACTTGTGACAGCCACAGTGCTGTGTAATGTTGTTGCCTGGGTATGTTTTAATGCCCTCTCACCCGATGTGGGAGGGCAGATTACAGTAGAATTAACTAATTAAAAAAAAAAAAAAGATGGAAAGGAAAGGGCACGAGAAAGATTTTGAAGGAAATCACAGATCAGTTAAGAATAACTAAGCAAGGCATTGTTCTGTTAAATTATTGCGAAAGCCTGAAAGTTAAAACAGCTGAGTCAGGATGATTATAACAGCCAAATATTGCAAAACAATTAGTATGATAGATAAAATTCAAATGTATATATGAGATAACAAGACCAACCCTGCTTGGAGTTGCTGGGCCAAGGAATGAGAGCCTGGGGGATGATATGGGGCTCTGGACTCTGGGACAAGGGAGCCCTTGAGGGGTGGCAGGGACAGTCATGTCACCAGTGTCCCCAGGGTCCAGGCAGGGATTTAAAGCTGGCTATGAGCACAGCAGAGACAGGAAAAGGTAGTTGTTCTTGTCCCTGTCCCTGTCACCATACACATATGTGCTTTATCCTCATGTGTGTAAATATTTGCCTGAGAAGCAGTAATGTCATTATAGTTAAGGTTATTTTGGTCCAAGCCTGTCATAGGGAGACTCTTTAACTCATACAATTGGAAAAAAAACCCAAAAAAACAGATGGAGCTGTTGATCAGGCTCTCTTAGATGTCACTGAGCAAAACTGTACTTCTGTCCTGCTGACGTGTCCTATGAATCTTTCTCTTCGGATCCTTCAACATCCTGGTACTTTTTGCCTGTATGCTTACTGATTTTTGACATTTTTGGCAGTGATAGACATCTGTGTTC
The DNA here is from genome assembly GCA_013397375.1 of Toxostoma redivivum. Taxonomy (NCBI): domain Eukaryota; kingdom Metazoa; phylum Chordata; class Aves; order Passeriformes; family Mimidae; genus Toxostoma; species Toxostoma redivivum. The sequence goes on along the minus strand of VXBI01007928.1, from coordinate 257,118 downwards.
CAGGGATTTGCTATTGCTAGACAAGTTCTGTAAGTGTGAACGAGAGCTCCAGAAATGCCTTGCTGAATTTCACTCTTCAGCTACAGCCTGGTGAATGTGTCTTGCCCTCTACTCCTACCTGATGAACTTGCTTCCCAGTGAGTGGTGATCTAATGGAGAATTTCTGCTTGTAAAACATAATACACTACAATATTCACTAAACATCTATGTATGTTTTCAAAAAGAGCATGGGAAATTGTTTCCTGAAGGCCCTTCCATCCATCAGTTGAAGAAAAGGTAAGATACATGGTTGGAAATCAAAACTCAGCAAATTTAAGAAATTAAAAAGAAACCTATCAAGACCAGTGGTGTGTTTATCACTGCCTTTTTTTTTTTTTGGGGGGTGAAGATTGGTCTTTTTTGTTTTAAAAATTATATTTTATTTCAAAGAGAAATTGAAGCTGTACATGCACAACGGATGGCTTCTGGAACAAATGCAAGAAAACAGAAATAGAGAAAGAGAAATGGAAAGTGTTTTGTCAGTACAAAAGTGAAAGTCAGTACTCTTAGCAAGAATTTAGTACTATTAGCAAGAATTTCTGCTATAAATGATGCTCATCAGTTAGAAATGAAGGAAACCTGATCAGATAAAGCCCTGGACAGTCTGGACTGCTCTAATAGGTCACATAGCACAAAATAGACCCTGACTCAAACAGAAGGCTGGACAAAAGGTCTCTCAAGTCCCTTCCAGCCTGAATTGTTCTCTGATTTGTACAATTCTATGATCCTATGAAGGAAAAGACATTGATATCATGTGGTGTAAAGGGGGGAGGTGGATTCAGGCTCCTAAGTCTCATCATCTGTGATGTGCGTGCCTCAGTGTGAGCTGGGCTGCTGAGGTCCTAAGGTACACAACAGAGATCAAGTTGTTACAGAAAATGGAGTCTGCAGAGGCTCATTCAAGGCTGAGATTAATAGCTAGCTAGGTGCTGCTGACTGTAATATAGACATACACACACAGACACATAAATTTTGGAGTCCAGCTCTGGAGCTACATGCCATCAGTCAGGACTATGATATGGCCATGAAAAAGACAAATGCACCACCAGTATGTTGCACAAAATCTGCTTTCTAGAGGTAAAGTCCCAATGTCATTTCACTCGGTCTTGCTACCATTTCTCTTTTAATTGCAGTTTACCATATCCAAGATTAATGATTAATAGGATAAAGGCTACTTAAATGATCAGTGGAATTTCACAAAAATCTTCCTATCTGCAAGGCATTGTGTTGTTGCTAGACTTGTTTTTGTAGGAAGCTGAGGACTATACTTTCTCTCTAAATACTTCAGGAGTTAAAGCCACAAAGCATCGAGGGAACAGTGCTGACATTAAATGACTTAATCACCATTTGTTTGGGGACTAGATAAAACTTAATTACCAATCAATACTTTTGTTAGTGTCAATCCAACATAGGCATGCAAAAATCATTACAAACTCTGGTTAGGCAAAAAGTGATTAAGAGTTAAAATTCTTTGGTGTTAATATAAAAAGACAAACAAAAATCTTGTTTGTAATTTGCTAATATTCTTACACTCACACCTCTCTTGCCCTGGAAAAGCAAGAAAATTAACAGATTTCAAAGACACCATCCTGAGAAAAGCTGCACAGTGCCTTTAGTTACATCACTTAATGCCCCAACTGTTAATAATTATGTATTTATTACATAAAAATCAAAATATGCATGTCCTCTTCTACCTATCAAATGTAATTTCCATATTTTTGGCATGCTCATGGGATAATGACTCCACTAACACCTTTAAAAATTCCTTTGTGCTATTATTTCTAACCTTATAAATATCTTTATACAAACAATATCAGCCATCTTCCTCAGTTTCTAAACTCATTCCAGTACAACAAAATAATGCATAGCAGGTATTATTTTTTAACCTTTTATATGAATAACAAAAACAAAATGTCATCTTCTGGGACAAAAAAAAGAAAAAGTTAAAAGAAAAGGAAAATATTGTATCAGTCCTAATTTTTCCAAACCAGGCCCTTTTTTTTTTTTTTTTTTTTCAATTAGTAACCATGACTTTGGTTTTGCTTGGCACTGTAATGTTCTATTCCAGCTGTAATTCTCATTCATCTTGGATAATTAACCAAAATTCTTCCCGTTTGTTTCTGTGGTCATTACCTTGCTCTTCACCACTGGTAAACACTGTTCCTCATAGTTGTAAACTATGTCCATACCTGCAAACATTTGAGGTCCAAGTTAAGCCTTGCAAACCGTGCGTTGGACTTAGGATGTTTATATCTTCATAACACACCAGGGGTGGCACTACACTTGCACACATTTTATGTAGGTTCTGTTTTTAGTGAGACCACTAAATGGGTAGTTGGTCGTTACATAAAAATACCTGTATTTGGGCCAAACGTTGGTAAAGACATTGGGAGTGACGCATATAGGGCTTTTTAGTTCAAACAACAACAAATACTGTTGGGCACGGGGAGTAGCAGTTCCCAAGACCCCAAACAGTCTTCAAGATGTTTTTTCTTATAATGGTATATATTTAATTATCACTCTCTTTTAATGGACATATATGTGTGTATTTGCTTTATTATATTTATTAACTTATTAACCTGATTTTCTGTTTCATTAAGCTGATGGACTATTTGGTACATAATTAAACTATGAAATCCTAACTTGCCTTCAACACAAGTTGCACTTCTGATTTGTGCATTCTTTCATTTACATGGTCTTTCATTTACCTCCTAGTGTTAAATTTTAATTGGAGGTTTAGTTCAGTATGAAACTGCACAAACCAATTCTATGTTGTTTTCATTGACCAAACATGTATTTTAAGGTTTCTTACAGAAAATTTTGGAATACTTTAATAAGGGAGATAGCTTTTCCCGCTTTCAGCTATGGGAATATGGGAATATAGCAAAGTTAGCGAAATCAGACCTGTGAAAAGTGCAATGTAAGTTTTTGTGGCTTGGCCCCAAGCTTTTAAGAGTCTGAACTGCAAGTATAGCCTGACCTCTGAAAAAGCTCTCACAATAAACTCACTTTCCTAGTTCCAAAACTTACAGTCAGTCTCCAAATCTATGGTGACTGAAATAAAATTAATAAATTTGAGTTGGAATTTTTCTTCATTTTCTGAATGACAGAGCTATAAGGCCCTGGAATGAATTTCCAGAAGAAATTGTGAGGAGAGAGGTTGTTTTCTTAGAAATAGAATCCAGTAAGTTTCAACTTAGGATATTTACTTCTATTGTGCACAAAACCAAGATATCAGCTTAACATATCTCACCTGGTTCTGTGTTCTCCATTCTGAATTCAGAAAAGTCCTTTTGGTTTAGTTCTGTACAAGATGGGCTCATAGACTGTGGTCCCTCTCGACTAAGAGGTTATGAATTGTGCTAAATAGCAACATCTATCACTGTCATGTTACTTCTAAACTACTTTGTTTTGCTTTCTAGTATGGACAAATGTCTGTGAAGGCAGTCCTTTACAAGCAATGGAAAAATCCACAGTAAAAAAGAATAATTGCAGAAGGTGATCTAACAATCTTTACCTTGACACTAGGCGAGTAAGTCAACGAAACAAGAAAAGTTTTTCCAGCAGCTAGATTTTATTAGATTGTGCAAGAGATTAAAGATGCCAATTATACCTAGGCTGAACACTAATTCTTGTGGCATCCCACTAATCACCTCCCCACAATTTGATGAATGTCTGGTTATCATTACCATTTGTTTATAGGCCTCCACACAAAGGAGGGTGTTTCAAGAGAATAAATGCTTTATTTCATTCCTGGCCCTAAGAGAAACTACACCAGTGACAGCTGCTCTCAAAGAAGGAAATTGTTTGTGCCAGTTATAGCCAGCCAGGAAGGAAGCCAGCTAAAACCTCTTATAAACACCAATGAGACTAAGTATAACTGGTTTATTCTGCTTACTAGAGTGAAGTCAGCTTTTCCTGTCCCATTTTTGAAGAACTTCATGTCTATCAGGCAGAATGGCAAGATTTCACCTAGCTGTACTGCAAAATGCTGTCTGAGAATTTAACATATATTAATAGTCTTCATCTGCTGTAATTTTTTTTCTCATCAGTGGAAGAAATTGACTCTCTAAAAGGTTCACAAGGATTAGCAAACACTTAAAATCCTACTTTGTTCTGTTGTTGAGCACCCACGTGGCTTCTACTTCAAATAGTTTTCCATCAGCATTGTGAAGTGTTTTTCCTTTGAGTCTTTATCATGCAATGGAAAGCTGCTTATTTATAAATGGCAAACAATGACAAAGCACCTAAATAGATGCATGGGATGGTGGGAAAAAATTCTGTATTCCAGAATTCCCAGTGCAGATCCTGCACCGTTCTACAGAAGTGGCACTTTGCACCATCTCCGCTACAGGCGGGAGGTTTGATTCAGTATGAGTAAAGTCTATGGGAACAACTGGGGTTTGTTTCAGAACTCAAATCAAGGGAGTTAACAGATTTAGATAATGCTGAAAACAAAACATTCAGGTTTTTTCATTAAACAGAATGATGAGCAAAAAACAGAAAGGCAAAAAGAAAGCTTGGTTTGGTAGAGACAAAACGGTTTTATTTAGTTTTTAATGAAGGCAAACCATTCAAAGGCTCATCTACAAAAGCACCACCCTCCTTGGTCAGTGGTGTGGGCACTCAATAAGGCTGCAGGATGTCTAATAGAGATACTTTTGCTACCTGATAGATTTAAATCTGAGAATCCCATGTCTAAGAACAATGACTATGCTATATGATGGACACACTGGGGAGTTTGAATAAACAAGAACATTTGCTTGGAAATTGGGTTTGAAACCCAATATATTTCTTTGGCACTTTGCACGAGGTTATAAGTTCATTCATGTACACAAAATGTATTTTTCCTTTTCTTTTCCCTACAACAAAATACTTGAGCCAAGATTCAGCAATTTTCACAAGAGAAAGTAGGAAATAGCTCAGCCTGGAGTACAAAAGAACAGGGCAGTCAGTTAGAAAGATCCAAGGCCCTTTTGGGAGAAGGAGCAATTCAAATCCATGCATGCTAAATGAGTACTTTAACTCTAGAGTAAATGGGAGAGGAAAAGGCTTAAGTCCCAATGTACAGAAATGTTCTATTTATCCACAGTTTTCATACATCCCAAACTTACACATAATTTTTCATGTTTTATACATTTTTGTATTTGTGTTCCTAATAATGCCTGATGCCTATTTATGGGGCCTGGCAAAGTTGGGGTTTTTTGTTTTTTTTTTCTTGTAAAGATACTTTCATTGGTTTGTTCATTCATCTGCACAAGTCTGTTTCTGCACTTACTTTTACAACTGCTTTTCTCCATTTAAACACAGAAAGAAGACACAGATGCGATTTTACAATCAAAGGCCCAGAACATTACAATATAATATGATCAACAGCATCAAACACAAAGCTGTTATCTAGAAGGTGAAACACAGGGAGTGTTGTCCTGAATAATGGCAGCTGAGATGAGGCAATACAGGTGTCTTGGAGACTATGAAACTCAGAGAAAGATAGTTAAGCCTTGATAAAAGTGAGTATGAGGCATTTGTTTAATTAATTTACAATAATATAACAAGGTTTAGTTGTGTCTTTCTTCCTAAAGATGTTGATATCTGCTTCTTACTTCAGGATTTGGACTACATCCCAAATCTTTTCTTCTCTAGAAAGCAATTCCCACTCACTTTTAATGAAGAATGTTTAAAAGCCAACTGTTTCCTTGAATTAGAGTGTTCACTCCCTTTCCCAGCAGGGTCATGGCTCCTGGGGGTCAGAGAAAGATTTTGCTCTGTTATTTTTACCAGTATCTTGCACCATCAGGCTCTCAACTTTGCCTTGTGTCTTTGTATGTTACTGTAATAAAAATAATTGTTTATAGGATAGAGTTTGCAGAAGCCACCTGGGAAATCTCTTGCAGTGCTTGTAAGCATTTCAAGGGTAGTTCATTTTATTCCTTCTCTTTCCTCTCTCTGTCACTGCACACTGAGATTTCCTTCACCTTTCAGAGGAAGGTGCACAGGAAAAGAGTTAGATCCTTGGAAGGGACTGAGATAAGAGAGAAAAACCAAGAACAACTGGAAAAGAAACTTTCAGGAAACAAAATCTTCCAAGTTAAAAAAAACTATGGTGAAGTAGGAAGCTATTTTTGAAAATAATTTAAACAATACAGAAACCCAGATTGCAAATATTTAGCAATTTTTCTATAAATATTTGGTTTGTTGTACCCAAATCCTCCTAGATAAACCACTGGATGTATTATTCCACTCTTAATTTTCATCCAAATTTGACCAAGATACAGGGAGGTTAGAGTAAAAATTATGAAGTTATTTTCTGAATAATGGCAGACAGGGAAACAGTAAAATTCCCTATTCCCATGCTTTAAGTTATTTTTCTCTTTTTGTTGTTGTGTTGTTTTCTGGGGGGGAGGGTGAGGGGAGAGTGGGGTTTGTGTGTCTTTTAAAAGATGCCAGAAGCTCACCACTACATGAAATGGTGTGTTTATCAGGAGAACTGTGATCACAATGGGAACAAAGTTGTTTCATTCTATTCAAATGCTCTTCCAGAGTCAAAAGGGTAATGTACAAAGCTGAGGCAGGCAGAATGAGCAAAGTTTGGAAGCACCAGGCTATCAGTGAATGGAGTATTTGCATGCGTTTAAGTACCCAGCAGTGGAGAACTCAAACTCTGCTTCAGTCAGGGAATCTTCACCTCAAACAGCTAAAGCTTGCAGGGTTGTTCCATGCCCCTTCCACCCTCCCTAAGCAAAATGCATCCTATTTCTTTACTGCCTATCTATCTATCTATCTATCTATCTATCTATCTATCTATCTACAAAATGATGTGAAGCACAGAACACATGTAGCCCTACTGGGGGCTTAATGCTCAGCATGCTGAAATCAATGAACATCTTTTGTGAATAAGTATAGTTCTTCTTTGCCAGGCAGAAAGGAAATTCTTAGAAAAATAAAAGAAAATTAAATCTGAGATGCTGCACTACTAACTTATAAAACTTCATTTCATTTTATAATCCTCTAGATGTAGACAGATTTTAGCAACAGCTAGTTTCAGCAGCTCCTTTATCACATTGCAGAGAATTGACTGAAGCTACCCACAGGTACCTACAAAGAGAACTAGTGTGATATTAGTTGACTGCTAGCCACATGCAGGTGTCAGGTGATGTAGGGAGTCTAGAGTATCACTGGACTTTTTTATTTAAGCAGCTGAAGTAATCTTCATGACAAGCTGTTCTTTTAAAGATTTGCACTTTTAAATTTTTATTTAATCAGATGCACTTTTACTGATTCAGAAAAAATTTGCTTTTATTATATGGAGTGTGCAATCCCCCATCCCCCATCACCCCCAGTCCTACTCAGCTGTTCAAATTTTGTCGAGAAAAACTATTTGTAACTTCCAGTGGTTGGTTGCTGTTCCTTTTTCCCACAGGCTAAAGAAGCCAGATTTCACCTATGACAGAGCCCAATAGTCTTCTCATTGTTTGAATTAACTAGTGACCATCATCTCCTGAAGAATCTTGCATTCAAAAGACAAAAGTCTTCTTCGTTTCAGCACAAAGTTCAAGTGGAATTTGGTTCCCAGGAAGGGAAGTGCCTGGGAAGATGTGGAATTGCTGGTTCATCACTGTCATGGTGAAACAACACAAGGTAAGGGCAGGTTCAGTGTCTCAAGGAATTGAGAAATGTCCTGTGAGTGAGGGTCACTGAAATTTATATTTTTATTCCCAGCAGTCTTTTCTGTAGTGTGCTGAAATTCATATGGGAAAAGTTCAAGGCAGATTCTCTTCTCTTTCTCACTTTATTTTTTTTGGGTCTGAAACAAGAGCTCTGCTGAACTGCCCACTGCATTCTGGATATCTCTGCATTCAAGTACCCTTTGTCCTATTTTCCTTTAATTACCAAATGAAGATTCGATTGCAGTTAGAAATGGCTTTTTTTTTTTTTCCTCCCATGTGCAGAACTATTATCCAGTCAGGGAACTATCTTGCATTTGTGTCAAAATTAATTTTTTAAGCTACTTTAAATTGTGCTCTCTTGCTGCAATTACAGCATTGCATAATGAACCCTTCATATTTTGATATCCAGAGGGAGGTAGTTCAATAAATATTTTTAATCGCCCATTTTGTGTTTCACAGAGGTGAGATTCCCAGTATGAAAAATATCCAGAATGTCTTATTATACTCAATTCTTTCTCTCTTATTAATTTTTACAGTACCATCCCTGATGGGACATTACCATTCCTGTGTACACACATTCTTCTGTATATACAGCCAGTGTCTGAATCACTATACAAGGATTTCAGAGATGGGCACTTGGACCTATTATTTGATGCCAGTAAAACATCAAGCCATTTTTGGCTATAATGTACTCTGACTCAGTAATGTTCTGTTTGTCTGCTTCAAGAGGCCACTTGGTAAATGTTTATCTTATACTTTTAGAAGCATGAGCTGTTTTCATTTACAATTATAATTTTCAATTGCTTGCTTTCCACAAAATTTCTTTATCTTTTGACAGGTTGAGTCAGAGTCACAAAGTGAGATTTCCTTGCTACTACACATTTATAATTTACCACATACAAAAACGATTGAGAGCTTTTCACATTTAGAGGAAGGAACAACCACATAAGCTTCCCAAATTAAAGTTCCAGTGCACCTAGATCCCAAAGATCTTCCTTGTTTTCCCTATGCTTGTAGATTTTAATGAGGTAAGTCCTCAGCCACTTAAAAATTTCACCTGATTCCTTCTTTTTATCCAGTGTTTTGTTATTTAGACATGGTTATACATCTTCCTTTCCCCTTTAGGTTTTCAGGCTTTTTTTTCCTTCCTTGGTGGCTTGTAGATACATAGCAACACAAATGCTCTTGTCATTTCCCTTTTCATGCGTTTTAAAGAAAAAACAGCGAATACACAGGTTGAAATGAAAATCTCACATTTTGAGGGTTAGTAAGCTAGGAGATGAACAGTGTACTAATGGAAAGTCTCCCGACTTACTAAGAAAGTAAAATACAACAATGGCGAAAAACAGATCAACAGACACTCATGGGACTAAAAGATCATGTATGTCCTTCCCTTTCCCTGAGGTTCCTTTTTTCCCTGTCCAATATTTAATTTGTGTGTTGTGAAAGAAGCTGCGTTGTGACTCCTTGCATATTAGAAGACCAAAACTAAAGGATGATGCCACAGGTCTTTGGGCTGAAGATGATCAGACAACACCCTCATCAGAGTCAATGAAGAGCAAAGACCGCCCAGGAGATGTCCATAGAGGAGGTCAGCAACTTATTTCCCACTCATATAGAATTACGGGGATTTTTTTCTGTTGAGGTTAAAGGGAGCAGAAGCCAAGATGCACTTTGTGTAAGAGTCCCAGCACTATCTGCTGTTTGTACATGAGTTTGTCACTCAAAGGGAAGGACCATGTGTGTAGGGAAGGGTGGGACACTGCCCCAAAGAAGTGACAGCTCTCAAAAGTTTGTCATCAGAGTGGAAGTGTCAAGCTGCATGATCATCTAAATCTCAAGCATATAAGATAGGAGAGCTTGATGGCAAGAAAATGAATCGCTTCCATCTACCAATGCCCTGTTTTTGCATTTCTGCAGAATTCTCTTAAGGGTAATTTATAATGCTTTTTCTGGATGTCCAAATGTTATGACATCAGGAGCAGTTGTTTTCCTGGAGAAAGGGCAGAAGGGGCAAGTTGTCTAATGCTGAAATCATCTGCATAGATTTATTTCTTGTTCTGTTTATAATCTGGTTTCTTGCTTACTGTGTTATTGTAAGGAAAAAACCAAACAACATTGCATTGACATTGTTGAAAGGATGAGGAAATGGCTTGAAGCACCATGAGAGCTTCAGACTGGACATTGGGAAGAATTTCTCCACTGAAAGGAAAATCAGACAATGGAACAGACTGTCCAGGGACGTGGTGGAGTCACCATCCCTGAACTGTTCAAGAAACAACTGGACATAGTACTTAGTGCTATGGTTTAATTGACATAATGGTGTTTGGTCAAAGGTTGGACTCGATCCTGGAGGTCTTTTCCAACCTTAATGATTCTATGATTTTGTGACATTTTCTCCAACATTTATGCTTCTTCCATTTAAAAATAGCACTTGAAGTTTTAATGCTTTTTGTGCTTTGTATGTATATCTCACATACTTTTATCAAAATATTGTTTTTAAGCAGAGGAAAAAACAGTTACTATATAGTTTCAAAACAAACATTCCAAAAGATTCAATATGTTGAATAATCTTTTTCATGTTACAATAAAGAGCTTAATAAAAATAGTTGTGCTGAGAAATCTGCCCATCTGTCACTCAGAGAGCTTTTTCTGAGTATGTTGAACAAGGTCCCTGCTGTGTAGGATGGCATTCCTCTGCCCAAAGAGAGGCACCAAGAAATCCATTCCATCTTTAGGGCTGATACAGAGAAACACAAATACAAAGACAGACTTGTCAACTGTTACTCACTCTGCCTCGAATGGAGTCAGAGATGGGCCTCTGCTGTGTTTCATGACACATGAAAGAGTTTTCTCTGCTCCTGTGGTTCCTCAGTCATGCATCAGGATAGTGATGGGACATGTAAAGGTAATACAAAATTATCGTTATGTAAAAAAGCATAAGGCAATGGAGTTTAGAAGAGTAAGGCTGGCAGACAGCAACTTGACTTCTGGGTCAACAGGACAATGAGGGAGTAGAGAGAGGCAAGATAGTCAGTCCCAGCTTGGGACCATCAGGCCAGAATATTAACCCATGAGCTAGAGAGCAGGGGAAAAAATAATAAATTCAATTAAACAGCTGGAAAATCTGCAAGCCAGCCAACAATCAACCACATAAAACTTGGATAAAAGCCTGAAAAAGTGCAGATGGCTTTTCAGTGACTTTCACCCCTTGTTTGGGTCTGTCTCCCACCAAATGCAGTGAGAGCTCTAGTGGAGAGGAAGAACGAAGGGAATACTTGTGCCCACACTTGTCAGGCACCCATGGGAAGACTTCATTTTCATCAGAAAGGAAGCAGGAGACACTTCTTAACTTGGTCACTGATTCAGAGCTAACCTTCAGCTGTGTAAAAATCCACTCTGGGAGCACAGATGAAGGATCAAGGTTAACACTCTACACGTCCCTAGACCTAGCATTTACCAGCTCAGTGACCATGATGGGGCTGCAGAGAGGTTCTGTTTGATTTATAGATAAGTGCACAGAAGACTTTGAATGAGAAGGATCTTTTTCTTTCCCTGTATCCTTCTTCCCTTTTTCCTTTTGCCTCACATGCTCTCTCTGCTCCTTATAATGGTATTTTTTAGAGACAAAGGTCCACAAAGCTGGCTAGGATCTTTGGTGGTCTTCTCATCCTTACTTCACTCTGAATTCCATTATCTCACCTGCACCCATTCCAAGGTTCGAACATCCACATTAAAAAGGATTCAGAAAGATAATATAATAACATAATAACAAGAATAGCTCATTTCAAAGGAAAGATACTCATAGGGTGAGAAAGCCTAAGGAAGCTGATGAATCTTCACAGCTTTTTCCCCTTGCAATTATTACTGGGAACAGGAAATTACTGTGGATGCCTGTGTTACAGCAAGGAGTGAGACAGTGAGTGAAAAGAGTGTTGGGCAGTGGGCTTGAAACACTAATCTTAAAAATTAGGATTTTAGTTAAAAGTTAGTTATTTACTAGAATTAATTAAGAAGCAAATGGGTAGATAGGCCTTGCTAAAAATAATTGAAAGCTAAAAGTTAGAAGGAAAATCGGGCTTGAGATAGTTATCTAAAACTTAAATAATTGATTGTCTGTCATCTTATGTTTGCTCAGCTGTGTTTATAATGGGAAAAGATGAAACTAATAAGCGAACTCAAAGGAACATAGACAATGCAACCAGAAACCCATTCTTTGAGAAACTTGGAATATCCCCAAAAAATGATTTATATTGTCATTGATAGAAAAGGTCGAAAGTTTAGAATGAAGAAGACCTGCCTTACTTCCTCCCTTTAAGACCCCTCCCCACAAAAACAACCCCAGACTTAATTTAAGAAGCTGATCACGCATGCTTAATAGCTCTTCAAGCTAATTACCATAGGAAGCGGGGAATAGGAGGGGCTGTGATTATGAATATGTATCTGTTTGAAGTTTTGTCAGTAAATAAACTCTGTGATCACCTGTGATTTTGCAGTGTGTATTAGAGGATGACCTCATGCTGCTGCCCAGTGCTGAATAAACATACACTTTCTAACTTTAAATTGTTAGAGAGTCTTTTGTCCGTCACAGTTGAGTATCAGTATTAGACAATATTCATATTTTGGTAAATCAGGCTGAGGCTGGCCTGAATCTCTGTGTGCATGTGCAGTAGGTATTCGGTGCACAGCAGCAACCTGACTGAGCCTCTCCTAAAAGGGCAACATCACATGGCTCTTTACAGCACTGTTTTAAACTAAAAGAGGGTCAATTTAGATTGCAGTGAGGGTGGCGAGGCATTGGCACAGATTGTCCAGAGAGGTGGTACATGCCCCAAACCTGGAGACTTCCTAGGTCAGATTAGATGGGGCTCTGATCAATCTGCTATAGTTGAAGATATCCCTGATTGTTGCAGGTTAGGTGGACTAGGAGGCCTCGGAATGGTCCCTTCCAACCCAAAGGAGTCTATGGTCCTATGATTCTGTGAACTGCCACTAGATGGAGAGCTTTAGATATACTCTATATACGTATCTCCCTATGCAGAGATTCAAAGACTCCAAGGCTGGAAGGCAGCTCTATTATCCTTCAGGCTGAGCTCCAGCAAAAAAAGGCAGAAAATTTTGCTTAAAGACTTCCACGTTGAGGTCATCACTCCTTGCTATGCCAAAACATAGCTTCTCAGCAAAGAGACATCCTTCATTTCAAGACTTCATACAAGAATCTACTGCATCTGTACTGAAAGTATTCAAATGGCTGTTCAAAATACACACTTCATTTCTCATCTGGTTATTGTCTGCTTGGAATTCCAGCCATAATACTACTTGCTTTTTTTTACAAGTTGTTTTTACAAACATAATGTCTATAGTTTATAACTGAGGTGCTATCAGAATTTTTTCATTTCTGACCCATATAACCTTGAGCTGGTGCGTGTAGGAGTTGTCTGGCATTAGTGAAGAAGCTAAGTGTCCTGTATGAGTTTCAACACTCCAAATTTTTAAATTGCATTTTTGTTTTAAAGACACTAATTCCTCACTTATCAGGGTTTAGAAGGGGGGAAAAGGCTTTGCTAAAGACTTCTGCCATTAATTTAACAGGTTCCAGTGAGAGTTCAGTACTGCCTGGTTTAATTTAAGCAGGGTTACCTCGAAATGCAGCGTTCATGACTACTAATTTCTACTTCAAAAAGAGCTGAAATTCAGTCATCAAATTATTCCATCAAAGTTTAAAGCAATGTTAATAACTTTCCTTCTGTCTTGTTCCTTGTAGTTCTGTGAATTATCTGCACTAGGAAGCTGAATCCATATAGTTGTGTCACCTCACCAAACCTATGCAGGGCTTTCGCTAGAGGCAGAGAAATATGACTAATACAGCACAGGAGGCTTCTTACAACAAAACAGCTTTCTTTCTGTGTTTGTTCTAATTTCAGTCCTATTGCAGGCAACATCAGATGGAAAAATCCTCTGCAGAGCAGAGGGGCAAGGCACACTGAATGTCCATGCCTGAGTAAGGAATTACTCCAGCATATCCAGGCCAAGCAGGGACTGGGGACATGTTTTCCCCAAGCACAGGTGTCAAAGACCTTGTCACAGCTGCCCCACCATCTCTTGCTGAGAGGCCACCTCTTGATCTGTGCCCTCTCTGTCCAAGTCTTCCCCAAGTCACTGGATGTCATTTGCTTGCTCCTGACCTACATCAAGCTGTTCGTCTGTGGTGACAGCAAAACCAAATTTCCTAGTGAGGATATAGCTGGGTCTGTGGGGCTAGCTTCCTTCTCTTGTCCATTTGCACATCCAAGTGGAGCACTGTCAGACACTAGTCACCAACCCAGATGCCTTCTGTGCAGGATGGATGTTGTCAGAAATGCTCTGCTGGGTGGCCTCCTCCTGTTACCTTCCCATCCACATCTGAGACCTTGAACCTCACACTCCTTCCTCTCTTTGCCCTTCAACATTATTTCTCCTTACATCTCTTCTTCCCTTAGCTTCCTCTTCTTCTGAACCCTCTGGTCTGACACTAAAAGAGAAAATGACAAAGTCTGTCTGTGACTCTCTTCAGAAAAGCAGTATTTTGGATGGTTTTGCCATAGGGAATGTAACACCAGCTTGTGCCCAACTCCTGTGCTCGGAGGCTGCCTCATGCCAAATGGACATGAAATGGACACAGTGATCTGCATTTCATGGGTTTAAGCCTGCCAGAGTTTTCTGGACTGTTGAGAAAGATAAAGGATTTGTGTTGAGGAACTGAGTTTGCAGGAAAAATATTTGCAGAGGTATTTTGGTGCCATCAATATTGAGGTGAAACATACCTCTTTCAAAGAGAAAAGTATTGTTTTCACTGATAGACACACAATTTAATGGGACACAAAGTGCAACTCATAGTCCAAGAGATGCCATCCAGTTGGGAGGAATGCAAGAACTGGTAGGGAGCTCAGCAGCAGCCAGTGCAGGAACATGCTGTCTGTGAGAGGCAATTGCAGAAATAGCTCAACAACAGCCAGACCCACCCTTAGTTGCTCAAAAGCATGAAGATGGGGAGGTCTCAGGAAGGCAGGAAAGAGAAAAGCCTGGAGAAGAAGGCAGGCTTTGTTGACTTCCTTCTGTGGGAGGTGTTTTTATGCCCTTAATTTTGCCCAACCTCCAACTGAAACCAACCTCAACACTGAAGCATTTGATTTTGTTCATTCACTGCTCAAACTCATAAAGGAAAGTTAGACAGGAACCTGATCTTTCTGAAGTCTGCATTTTCATAAATATTTCCCTTTAGGAATTTGTGAAATTGAATTTTGGTTGATAACCCTACTTTTTTCACCTAGCCTTATATCCTCGAGAGAACAGTGAGAAAAATGAAAAGACTCTAACAAAAAGTAATCATGGCAATTCAGTACAATGGCAAGGAGACAAAGATAAGATGAGAAATAAGGTACTGTTCTCTCTGCTTTCCTTGTTCCCTCGTTTAAGTGATAATTTTCATACCTTACCTTTGAAAGATATAATTACAGTAATTGGAATCTGACTATTCTTGAGACTTATGCTCTGCAGTACATTTTTCCCCTTGATATTTGTGTCTTTTTAACTAATATAAGATCTTTAATCTACTAAATAAATACGTAGGCCCTTATTCTCTGCTATGTCCATGCACTTTGTACTTCTCAGGCAAATAAAAGCTGCATTAATGCCAGCATAAGAAACCATGGGAGCCCATGCTCTGGAAAAATGAAGGGTGATTCAAAACTATTTCAGAATTTCTGAGAATGCAAGGGGATACAAGCACTATTGTTAGATATGTCTTACTTTTTTCTCACCATGTAAACATTAGCCTGGTCAGTTGTTATTAAGAACAGAATAGGAGAAGGAGGTGAGTCCAGAGGGGCAGGTGTTCAGGGGAGAGGGGAAAAGAGTTTTGTGTTTTCTTGCAGGTTGGGAAGAGGCAAAGGCAAGATGAAAACATTAGAGAAACAAGACAGTGAGTCTGCTCGAGATGGTGTGCAAGTCCTCAGCATGGCTCTTGGAGAATGGACTGTTCCCAGAGAGTCTCCTGGAAGGGTGGGAGACTGCTGCCCTCCAAGTCTTTCAGTCTATGCAAAGGCTGAGAGTTAGTCACTTAAACCTGCCCATCTAGCTCTGGTTTAGATGTTTTGTTAGTGTCAGGAGAGAGTTCTGGCTTAGCTGCTTCCCCAAGTTTGTGGATGGCCACGAATTTTCTTCTGCTTTGTCTCTGAGCTGAGGTAAATGGAAGTATAAATACTCTGGGGACCAGACCACTGCCCAGCCAGCCAACAATTTGGGAAGGGCAAAAGTCCAGGTTATGTTCCTTATTGTGCTCAGCTGCCTCTTGGCCACTTCTCAAAGAATAACCAGTGTACCCACTGCCTTCCACTAACACTGTCCTGGGCAACAGCCAGGTTACATGACTTGTGGACAGTACTAAGAGCCAGTGCTGTAAGCATCAGTGAGCTATAAAATAGCCCCCTACAGAATAATACATGTACCACCAAAACCTTTAAATATTAAATACTACATCTTCAGGCATGCATATGAGGTTTTGAGCAGCCACGGGAAGTTGTGGGATTTGGGTGTATTTTAGAATTTTCCACCCTGGAGTAAGGTTTCTCAAACTTTGTTAGTTTGATACCATCAAAAACAGCAGCAGCAGCATCATACATCACTGAATGTTGCTGCTGTTGAGGAGAGGGCAAAACCCACATCAGCACCTATACCTGAAGGTCCCTTCCAGTTGCAATCTTCCTATGATTCAGTGCTATTTGTGGCTGGGCTGCTGCTCACAGCAGGGCTGAAGGATTGCTGAGAAAGGGGAGTTAATAGGGAGCTACTAGGATGGCTGGGAACTGAGGCATGCCGTGTGCAAGGAGAGACTGAGGGAGCTTGGCATGTGCAGCCTGGGAAGAGATGGTTTTGCAGGGACCTACCACCAGCCTAGTAGGGACTGTAAAACCAGGAAGTGCTGGACCCTTTTCAGGGACACACAGAGAGAAGGAAAGTGCAGCAGACATCGGTTGCAGAAGGGGGAAATTCCAGCCCAACATATGGAAAAGGAGTTCACAAGGTTTTTTGAGAGGTGGAAAAGATTGTCCAGATGTTATGCAATTTCCATTCCTGGAGCTACTCAAAACTCATCTGGAAAGGCTGAACTTCTGTGCTAGTCCAGCTTTCTTCAGGGAATGAAATTATCAGGGATAATGCTAGATGACATTCTGAGGTCCTTATTCACCTGAATCAGGTGAATTTTGAGGTATTTCCACGTTCATCAGCTGAATTCTTGAACTCTACTTATACATAGGATGGGTTGAGTGTGCCATGACACTGTATTCAACTACCATGAGTAGTTTTAGTGGTGCACATGGTCTGCTGCATTTTGTCAACCTTCATCCTCACAGAAATATATCAGGATTTACTATTGTTCTTTTCCCCAAATAATCTTTCTGGTTGATAACCATACAGTACAATTATATCCATCGATTAGGGCTAAAACCAGCTTCCTTGAGACAGATAAACTTTTTGTATTAATAAGCTAAAGAGTCTTTTGTTCAGCACTGTCTTAAGTCAAAGTTCCTTGTGGGCAAAGGAAAAAGAAGGAGTGGGCATGTGTGTGCATCTGTTCACACTCTTTGGCAGCTGTCATACTGGGCAGGTTTGGCACTTTGGCATCATCAAGTGCCTTTGTTTGTAATACCTGGCTGGATCAGAAAGGTCATGCTAAAGCAGATATTCATAGCTTGTCTGTTTCTTAGCTCACCAAAAGTGTGGTTTATATCCGAGGTCCTCCTAAGCTAAAGTCAGTGCAAAAGGTCACGGTGCTGTCAGACTGCATTTAATTCTCTGTTACAAATGCAGCTTTTGTGTCTGCCCCAGTTTCTTTGTGCATTTTCTGGGAGATGGAGTAAAGGCTATGGGGGAATACTGCTGGGATCAGAGGAAGAGAACAGGCTTGACACTTTTAATGTGCTTTTTTGTTCATGCCATTATATTGTGTGAATAACCATTTAACTGAACTTCTTTCACTTAAGTTTTACTGAGGTCTTTTTAATGCTTGCCAAATTGTTATGTACCTCTCACTACTGAAAGTAAGATAAGTGCATGATAATATAATTCAGTTTCACTTGTTTTCCATGCAGTTGTGAGAAAGGAAAAAAGGTATACCTTGATGTCTTCTTCCATTTTAGCAAGTACATTTCAGTAGTTTCTCATTCTGTTTTTTTTTTGTTTCATCCCTTTGAAGATGATGATGATGAGGGAGAAAATAATCCTGTGAAAATGAGTAACAATAAAATAATAATGATTCCGGATGTCTTTCTGGAAGATGGCATCAACACTTGTAGGTTAGTTTTGATTCCACTGATAGTTTCTGTTGGCATTTTCTCGTTTCCCTTACCTTAAAGGGAGATCCTTTTACAATATCATGACCCTGAACTCTCTTGGGTGATTATCTCTTTGGGAAGGTGCTACATATGCAGAGAAAGCTTCCAGAGACATCAGATGTACAGTTACTCAACAAATGGGTTAGTCAGAGTGGGTGTTTTTTTTAAGTTATTCCTACTTTTTAAAGTTATTTTGGACTAGTATGACTGAAGCACAAGAAGGTGGAGTGACTTCTTTACAGTTACACTCTGGGACAGTGGCTCAGTACTCCAAGTTCCCATATTTTTATTCCAACCATAGAGAAGACCACATGGCTTCCTCTTGGCGTGTTTGAGGTTTCACAGCTGAGAGGTGCATGCTGTAAAGGTTTTTGCTGCTAACATGTGCGCAGCTGATTTTAGATCAGAAGTTCTTTATGTAGGAGGACAGGATCCATCCAGCAGCAATCAGTTGGCTTCTTGTCCCTTCAATCCGCCTCCTGTCTGTAGAGCTCCACTCAGACATTTTCCTACAGCACTATCACTCACCACATAGTCTCTGTTTACCATGGGAGACAGGAAAATCACCGTGGTTTCTGTTCCCAGGGCTCTATGTCAACCTTCTGTAGTTTTGGCTTGTGAGGTTCATAGACTCTTACTTTTCTCATCACTTCAACTTTTGAATGAAACTTCCTCCCTCTTTTCTCTCATCCGCACCAAAACCCAAAGCAAAAAATCAGCTGAAATGGCCAATTTTTGCTGTCTTTCAGACGGAAACCATGCAAAACCACAGAGTTTGGCCTGGTGTCTGCCGGAAACTATAAATAGGGCTGTTCGACTGAAACTCATCCCTGTTTTACTCAAGCCACAACCCAAAGCTGTGAGACAGTCTCTGAACCCGGGCAGATGTTTTGGAGTGTGTTGGCCAAGTATGGTGGCTACAAGAAATGTAAAATTCTGCTGAGTTACCTGCTTGGTATGGGGTTTCATTGCTGAAGTTCCATATTTCTATATTTACAATCAAGTGCTCTCAAGATTGTTTCTAGGTGTCTCCTGGCCCTTCTTCAGGTTAGGTAGAGAGCTCTGGAATATAATATTGACTACTACTTCTCAGCATCACTGATTCTCAGGCTGGTCAGTGAAGGGGTTCTAATTCTTCTTCAGTTTTTCAAGATGCTTTGAAATCAAAAGGTGAATTGGTATTTGCGCATTTTTACTCTGAGCAAAACGTGATTTATTAAAATCCCCAAATCTGAGGACCTAGTCCAATAATCTCAGCATGCAGAAAGCTATTGAAGGAAAACATGCTCTTGCCTTCTGTTTAAACCAATGCAAAAAGCCAAAACAAAGTAAGTATTCAGAGTCTAACTCTGCACCAGTTACCTCTTGGCCTAAGACTCTGCACTGAACTTCTAATATGTTCCAAAGAAGAAGTTAGGCTATGACAGTGTTTGGATCAAAACCTTTCCCACAAAGCAAGTAAAATACCTTTAACCCAGCAATGAAATAACGTTGTACATTTAAATTTGTCCATCCTTAGAGAGCAGATTGTTTTTGTCCTGCTGTATGGTTCTGTCTTTTGCTCCTCCAAATTTTATAGCTAGGGTAGCTTAGCATTTCCATTGGGTTATATAATGAGACAGGATGCCTTTCAAAATTTTTTCCTCAGCCAATGGTTTAGATTTTCAGTTTATTCACCTGAGATAACAATGTATTCTAGTGTTAGCAGAGCTGTCACACTTAATTTAATAATTCAGAATTTCTTCTTTGGTTTAATGGATGAGGTGGTTTTGCAAGGCAACATAATGCAATGAATTTATCTGCCTGAAAGGTGTCACCCAGAATCTCAGAGAGATCTATCTTTATATAATAGTAGATCAGCCTTGGCTCTGGAAGTACATTTAGGTCACAGTGCATTCAAACCACTCCAGCGGTGGGCACATAAACAGGGAGCAGGAAGGCAGCTCCCAATCCAGCTGTCACACAGGCATGCCAGAGAAATTAATCACAGGGCCAACTGTGCTTATTGCCTCCAAGCCACGAGATACCACAACAGGGACTCCTTGTGAGACCACAAATGCTATGTCTTCCATCAGCAATGAGGGTCACCACCCAAAACACCCAAAACAGAATGTCTGTCTCTAGCTCTCCGTGCAGAGGATGAGGGCTCCACTTCCTTAATGTCTCTAGGCAGGACACTGAAGTGATGCTTTGTTGTGCCATTCTTGTTTTCTACGAGTCTGTCTTCAACCTCAGCCTGATTTGTGAGAGAGCTGAGCATTCACAGCTGCAAGTGAATATCAGCAGCTGCACTTTGAAGGTAGAAAAGTGCCAGGCCACAGGATGCTACAAATGAGAAATCTCCAAGTTAATGGATTTTTTTTTCTTACTTAATTCCCTCTCTACCCCCTTTCCTGTTCTCTAATAGAAAGAGAATACTATTTCCTCATCTTCTGGGGATTGTGAGGGATTTGAGAACAACAGCAGAGCTGTGGGAGCCCTAAATGTTCTGCAGGAATTGACAACAACACAATGAAAGCTACATCTCCTAATCTAAGAGGATTCATGATTTGGGAAGAAAAAAAAAAGAAAAAAAAAGAAAAAGAAAGGACACAATAATTTTCTCTCTTGTTTAGATTAAAAAAAAAAAAAAAAGGAGTTTAGTGGTTTTTATGGAAAAGATGGGAATGAGCGTGTGGAAATATTTTCATTTTTACTTTCCAGAAGCCTTTTTGTTTGTATTCACTCTTAACTTTCATTCTGTAACATATTTTTAGATGAATTGGTGTAACTCTCTCTTTGTCTTTCCCAAGTTTTTTCTTTCAAGTAGTGTTTCCTTCAGGCTGGACCCAGATTGTTGCTGGCATTCTCCCCTTCTGAGCATCAAAGGTAGAAAGGATGCAAGAGAATACCTCCCCCTAATTTCGCTTCATTTTCTGGCTATGGTTGAAATTATAGGAAAAGTCTCTCTGTCCAGGGCACATAAAGCACTAGAAAGCCTCTATTAAGCCTGCACACATGGTAGTTTATCAAACCCTCATAACCTAGCCCTATGAGACATGATTTTCAGTTTTCTTAACAGCACTGGGCAAGTCCTTGAGCAAGACGAAGCCTTGCTGTCAAATCTGAACACCTATAGTCTAGTGGCACAAAAGGTATCTTGGGGAACCACACAAAGAAATTAGTGTTTTGCCTAGCCCCACTCAGAAACTGGTGATATTTTTTCAAATAAATAGTGTATGTGCATGTATCTATAGATAGACAGATAAAACAAACAAAAAATCTTGGCCTAAAGCAGACACACAGAAAGGGAAATTTCAGTCTAAATGAAAAGTTGGCAAAGGGCGACTAAATCCTATGGTAGGTTGGGCTGAACTGCACTTTATCTACTCTGTGCTTCTCTTGTTTTTATACAATTTAACTGTCTAGACTAGCCTTTTCCTCTGTACTGAGCAGCTCTCTTTAGAGGAATACTGAAGTCTTCTGAATGTGTAGTACAAAAATGGAACATTAAAGAAAAGAGCATTTTTAGGTGACTGCTTAAATAGCGTGTCTCTGGATTGTCCTGTTACCTCTGTTGCAACTACATGTTTTCTCTGTTTACTCATTATTAAATAGATTG
Organism: Toxostoma redivivum; assembly: GCA_013397375.1. Taxonomy (NCBI): domain Eukaryota; kingdom Metazoa; phylum Chordata; class Aves; order Passeriformes; family Mimidae; genus Toxostoma; species Toxostoma redivivum. The sequence continues at coordinate 235,438 of VXBI01007928.1, read as the reverse complement.
AAAGGATATTGATGAGTCACATGATCCCAGCCCAATCAATCAGCAGCTTTTAAAGATGACTCATTATTTTGTCTGTAATATAAAACAAAATTACACAGTGAAAGGCCTAACACTAGAAAACACTAGAAAAACTCCAGAGATCCATTTTTCCATTTGTGGTTTCACTTTTTTATCTTTCTCCAAAGCACAAAGCACAGATCTTGATGAGCTGATGCAGTATGTGCATGCAGAAGGCTTTTCCTCACATTACTCCTCATCTCATCCTCAAATACAATTCTAGGCCATGCATCTGATTCCCATTCCTTGTCCTGAAACAGCTGAGTTGGCCAACACACCTCAACTTTTGAACAGACAGTGAAAACAAATCTATGTCAGTGAGAGGACTTTTGTAAGCAGCAATCATCCTTTGCATGAATGTGCAGAATACCAGATGTTCGTTTTCATTATGTATTTTGGGATATAGTAATTCATGTCAAATCTGTATCTGACTTATGCTTTCAGATGCAAAGAATCTGCAGAAAAGCTGCACTGAAATAAGCTCTTCCCATTTCATGTTATGTTGATAACATCCCATTTTCATTCAGAAGACTTGAAAAGAGTCTTTCTTGATTGTCACTTTGTATTAGTTTAACTTCCAAGTCTTGTAATCTAGCTTACACAATATTTTCAGTCCCAGAACCATGCTACAAAGTATTGTGAAAAAAAATCCTCCAAAATGCCCCCAAACATAAAAAACAAACAAAAAAAAAACCCCACCAAAAAACAGAACAAAAAAACCAAGCAAACAAACAAACTAAAAAAAACCAAAAAACCAAACAAAAATAAACAAAACAAAAAACCCCAAGCAAAAATCTCCCCTGTCAATAAACTAAAAAATGGACTGGAATAAAAAGGAACAAGTTGGCTCTTTCTAGTGGGACAGCTGCCTTCTAGATAACTAAACACAGGAAGAAGTATGCTTTTCCCACAGCTCCTCTCAGACTTCTATAATTCTTACTCACTAGTTTCCTTTATTTTTTTATCTTGTAGACACACTAAAATCCATTGAATACAATGGGTGGAATAGAGAAAGCTTTGTAAGTAGAGGTAGGCTTCAGATATGTTTTCCCATGTGAAGAAAGGAAAAAGTAACCCCTGAGAGCAGAAGAGCTTATAGACCTTACTTTGTACAGAATAAGGGAGGCCTGCATACTGAGCACTCTGCTTGCTGAAAGTATCTGGCCTGAAATCCACACAGAATCATATAATTATAGTATGGCCTGGGTTAGCAAAGACCTTAAAGATCATCTTGTTTCAACCCTCCTGCCATGGACAGGGAACATCTCCCACTAGATCAGGTTGCTCAGACCTCTGTCCAACCTGGCCTTGAACCCTGCCAGGGATGGGGCATCCACAACTTCACTGGGAGACATGAGTGAAGGAAAATACTGCCTGGACCTTCCCTCATCCTTTCTCTCTCCCCATACTTTGTTTTGGAGAGCCCAATGTGTTGTCCTGCCTGAGTGGCCCATTGTGGTCTCACATGCTTTGAGTGTCTGCTTCAACCTAATGAAGAAAGTTTCTCACTGAGCTGCACCATTAATCACCTCCTCCTGGAAATGATATATACTTTATATTCTGCATGAGAAGCAGAGAATTAATAATTCCTTGATTCATTTATTAAAATGTTTATTCTCAAATTCTTTCTACCATCTCTTTTTCTTAGATATGGCAGTGAGCGATGAAAATATCTGTCCTGCACTGAGGACTTTTGCAAATAATACAGAAGTCTACATTACAATAAAATATTGTTTCCTGTGGTGAAGGCTCCTGAAACTCAAAGCAGCACACACTTTTTCAGCTGCCATTAGTGTGCATACAGAGCTGACTAATTATACACTAACAAGAATATTTTGCATGACTCTATAAGCCTGCAGTCTGAACCTGAGTGTTTCTGCTATCAGTCTTGGTGCTGCTTTCTCTCATATGGAGTGTGAGCTACTGATTACAGGAGCATAGGTCTGAAATAATGAGAACATCTTCTTTTCACTCAAAGGCTGATCTTGGTGATCACTTTCCTTTGCTCCATAAATGAATAAAGTTTTCTATTCAATATGGGGATCCTTTACACAGGGGAAGCAAAACTGCTCTGTACTCAAGGTGATTTGTATTACTTGCTAAACATGCAAGTGATGAGCTTGGAGAAAAATAGGTATCAAAGGAAAAACACAGGTAGTGATTCAGGCAGAGATGGGGTGTTGGATGGCAGGTATCCTCTGTGCTATTTGGAATGAAAATGCAAAACATTTTGTCCCTGCAAAAACCTCAGGCTCATTAAGCTGCTCAGGAGAGATCAAAAAGCTGCCTTTGTTCACAGCAAGAACCTTGCGGCTTTAAGAAAGGGTTCAGTTTGGTGTCTTCCAAGGAGTGGATTTGTAGGGACAAAGTAGTTGACTCCTGCCTCATATCAAAGGCTTGTGCCTTGCTGGTGATGCTCAGGGCTCAGCTGTTCTCATGACTTCTCCACAGGCTATCCACCAGGCTGAAATGCACTTTCAGCACTCCAGTGTCTCAGCTAGAGTACGATGACTGATTAACCTCCAACACTCTCTTCTTGTTGGTCTGAGCAGTGGGTTTTCATATTATCCAATCACCTGAGGGGGTGAAAGAGGCTGTCTTTTTCCTCAGTGTCTCACTTTGTTTCTTTACCTGGCTCTTTAGCCTTAGCTCAGCAGGATTACTTGATAATGTTTGATTGAATGGACACTTTAAACAGGAATCCTTGGGAAATATCTTGTGGGCAGTATTTTTGCCAGTAAATTGTTTCCCTTTTGAACATAAGCTCTTAAGAGCAGAGATGATGGTGTTATTTTCCTACATACAGGTATCCGTTGATATCTAAGCTGTCTGCCCTCTACTGTCTTCATAGCCTTTGCAGTGAAATGGGAATTTCTGGGTGTGATTCACTTTACCCTAGCATAGCTCTCTGCGGTTAGAGAAATTGCTCCCTAAACATGCTGATTGTTTTCCAGTGTTTAGGGAATGTGAGTAGGATGAGTCTCCCTAGATGACTACACAGGCAGATATCTAGGGTTAAGTGAAACCCACACAGGCTGTCCTTTTATTTGTATTGAATTTGTCTCATCAGAGCTGTGTTTTGCCAGCTGGACTCCAAGATGCTGACATCCTGGAGCTCATCAACTCTGACAATGATGCTGGGAGAAGCAGACAGGGGGAAAAGGAGAGCTTCTACAGCTCTGGATTTGTGAGATATGCCTTTGACTGAGTGATCAATCTCTCACTTGTAATAATTCTGTGTTGCCAACATTGCAGATACTGTTAAAGCTGGCTCAGTTACTGAGGTGCTGAGGAGACCAAACTCTTATGCCTAGTGCTGTCCTGCATGGACTGCATGGACTGGCACTCATTGACTGCCACCATAGATGGTTCTTGATTAGCAGGTGAAGAAGAGGGGCTTGATTTTGGGACACTGAGGCTCCCAGCATGGTTAGTGAAGCTGATTAGTAAAGAAGGTTTAGCAAGGTTAGGAGATGTTTCTGTGATAATTTAGTGTAGCAATGCCCTAGAGAGGTGGCTCAAAAGAGACCCATCCTTCTCACCCTTTTACAGTAGGGCAGTTCATCTGCTTCCTTGCAGAAAAAAGACAGGGATGTGAGGTCCTGATGCAGGTGCATGAGGTCAGGCCTCTCTTGTGTGCAGCTACCAGCAGTTATTGTTTCTCCTTTCACTGTCTGCTTTTCCACTGAGCCATCTTTGAAGAAACATTTCTCTGTGGTAACACAGGTCTTGTACAGAGAAAAGGAGCACCATCTTTCAGTAAGCATTTTATTTCTGGGGTTTTAAACATCTGTTGAAATTGTCTAATGGTATTTCCTTTTAGTTTTTTTTTATTTTTAATAAGGTGTCCCTCATAATCTGAACATAGCATTTCAGAAAGAGAAGGGCTGTTCCCCAGGAAGAGCTGCCAGCAAGGCTTTCAACACCTTCAAGAAATAATGAACTCAATCCAATATGTGTTCATGGCATAGGATGTTTTATTACCCCTTTGTGTATTTGGAGCCTGTATTAATCATCACCTAGAAGCAACAAGAAAATTGTTAGAGTCTCTTGAGGTGAAGGCTGAGTGCAAAGTAGTTGAGGACTTTGTGGTATACTGTAGTGGTTTGGAAGCTGAATTAACCTGCACTCCTTTTTTTTTTTTTTTTTCCACCCTGCAGCACAACCAACCTGGCTACAGAAATGGATTTCTCGCTGTAGAAAAAGAATTTATGTATTTCCTACCAGATCAAAGTGAAGAGAGCTGTAATTTTTCATCCTTTTGGCATGGGGATACAGGATTAAGTGCATTTCATCTATGTAGTTTGTGGATTCTGATGGGCTTTTTATTCAAATTCTAAGGCATTTATCTTAACATTGATATGCACTTTTAATAGTGGAAGGCACAGTTCTGACCTGACAATTTTTTTTTTGCTGTGGTCCAAGGATGATCTTTAATCTCATTCATGTATGTACCTGCAAGAAGATATCTAGACTACATGTGAGACACTGTGGAAATTCTGATACCTACATACTCACATAAAGAGCTATGCTTTTGCCTCCTGGGTTGTCAAAGGGAGAAGACAAAAAGCAAAAAAACTGCAAAAGAAAAAAAAGCCAAATAAACATATTATGTTCTTTCAGAACATGAAATGTAATATAAAAGTGGCAGGTCAAATAAAATGTTCCCCTAGCCCTGCATACTGGTTCCAATGCTGATTAGAACTGGAGATTTAGAGAGGACTGTTAGAGAAGAGCAATAATGGTATTTTCCTCTAATAATTTCTCATTTTTTAAAGTTTTCTGGGCCGGACCAAGGTTTATTAACCTTCAGTGGATTTCTCCAATCTCTTCAGTCTTCGTTGAAACCTATATACATTTCCTCTGTCTACAACATCCTTTGTCAAGGAATTCTGCTTGTGAAGAATTGCTTTCTTTTGTTTATTTTGAGTTTTCTTCCTGTTATTTGATACCTCCTGGTTCTACTATTAAATCTTGGCAAAAGTGTGAAGTTACAGACATGGTTAATTTTATCTGAAAGGATGATTCAGAATGCCAATCCAGGGGCATTTTCACCAACCAAATTCTAGTAGAACTTGCAATTTTCTTTTATTTCCAGAGCATGTTTCGGTGTGCAGTTCTGGCCCTTCCATCACAGAGCAAACCCAACACCTAATTACTTGCATTTACCCCTTTTGCTTGCATGTTGTGGTAGCCACTTACACAAATCAGGCCTAAACTCTTGTTTGCTTAGCTCAGAAGGCTGTGTTAACATGACATCAATCTAATGTCATTGACTGCTTGAGGGAAAAGAACCCACAAGTTAGGCCAAACATGCTGGTTGATTGACTGATGGCAATAAAACCCTGGCCTGGGGCTACCACAAAGCTCAGATGGTTTGGCCAGGCCCTCTCAGCCGTATTGTCTCGCATTTCTCTCCAGTTGTCTGACAGCAGGAAATTTAATGAGCATCCAGTCAAATGTGCCTTCTGCAGAGAGTGGCACTTCCCTCCCCGTGCTTCCATGTTGGGTTTTGCCACACAAGAACAGCCCAGACATTTCCTAATAGGTTGATCACCCTGGCAAGAGAGCAAATTAGGTCATGGTTTCTTAAGAACCTTTCTTTTTCATCAGCCCTAATGCTCTTTTTCATAACAAGTTATAAACTGGAAGACAAAGATGTCCTCCTGGTAGCCTGGATAGCATCTAGGATAATGAAGCCTCCTTCCTTCTTATGGCTATACACATCACCATCATTTAAATTATTGGTAAAATTATTCTAGTTCATGGTCACAGCATACAGACAGATTCATTCATGCAAGTTAGGAACACAGTAATTAGGTTTTTTTAATGGAGTTAATAATCAGTATGCCTAAACATGTAAAGCTCAGGGAGGATATTTGATTTATTGTCTGAAAACTGAAGTCCTTTGGTCATTAAAGGGATGGGAGAAAGTCATCAAATTGAGTCTTCTTGGCTGCCCATGGGTCACATTTCCAAAAGAATTTGGATGACTAAAGGTGCTGGCAAGAAAAATTCCACCTCAAGGTTTTTTCTCTGTCTTTTGACACTCAGAGATATTGTACAATTGGTGCTGTCATGCTCTGGAAGCAGTCAGCCTGGCTGAAAGGCTGCAGGGCTGGAAGCTGAGCTGTGGTTTCCCTTTCCAGCCACCGATACTGTCCTGCAGTGTTAAAATAAGCTGTAAGCTAATCACACCCCCTCCTGCACCTCATTGCTGCCCATTTGTAAACAAGGTGCAGTTTCGTGCACTTGCAGAAAGGCCTTTAGGATCAATGAATGATAAAAAGTGAATATTTTCATTCTGGAGCAAGACTCAGGTTCATTGCCCAAGTCTTGCTGTTTCTGCTGACCTTGCCCAAGATATGCTAAATTGTGAGTTACTGCTAACTGTGATAAGGCTTCTCTGGTGTGAACAAATATTCATTAGGAGCTTAACTGAAGCAATTGCTTCAGTTTAAATAGCTTAATGTTGATCCACTGAATGCAGATTAGGTTACAGATCCTGTAGTATGGTTCATATCGATACTGAAGATATGCACATTATGAACCCCCAATCTGTTAATCCTTCTCCCCTAGTTGTGGAAAATATTTTTATTTTGAAAAATAACCATTATAGCACCTGGGTTTTCTTAGGATGTGTGCATTCCTCAGGATCAGTTAGGTGGTCTTGCAAAGAAATTCCTTCTGTTGCAAAAAACTTATGTTGCAGGTATGCCAACTGAACATGCATATATGGTGTGGTAATTAGGGATTGCTATTGTGAAGATGTTTAAATGGCTGACAGATCAGGGAAGTTTCTAAACTTTTACCTTTAGTAAATCCATTCCTTATGGACAGCCTTAGTCCTCACAGCTAATTGCCAAGCATCATTTCGACATCATCACTGTGTTTAGCAGCCACATGGTAAGCCAGCTGTGGGTACTCAAGTGCTGCAGGGGTTGCTGCCTCACAGATGGCACTGACGGTTGTGGCCTTCAGTGGTCCCTATTTGCCAAGGTTTGGCGATCAGTCTTGAAAGCTCAATTACGAGAGAAGACAGAACTGGGTTTGTCATCTTTCGTTTCTCTGTTTATTTTTTTATTTTCTTATGCCTGATGGTTTTATGCTGTTTCCTGCTTTCAGTAAGGAAGAACTCACCTCCTCCCAGTATCCACCTACTGTGCTTTTTGCTTTGCCAGTCATCCTTCTCATGTATGTCCTGGCTGTCCTGGCTATTTGCAGTCTTGTGTGCTTATCTTTCTGTCTGGCAATATTTCTTAGCTCAATGCCACCTACTTGCAACTTCACCCATCTTTGGTAGTCGTGCTGCTCACATACTTATGCAAAATGCTTATAGATGGCATCTTGCTGTGCCTTGAGTGTTGCAAGATACTTATATTCTGTTGTGAGTTACACCATCCTTGTATATATTTAAAATGAAGACAGACATATTAATTATATTCTGACTAATATAGCTATAATTTCTAGGTGTTGCAGACCTCTGTTTTGCTACACCTGCATATTTGCAATGTCATCTACCCTTCTGACCTGTCTTTCTGTGGCACAGAATGGTTGTAGCCTTTACTCTCTTACTGTAGGAAGCTGGTAGCCCTGCTGTGTTGTGACTTTGTAAGTAGATGGATATTTTGTTGGCTTCTCCATGGCTATTTCTGCAGATATTGAATCTCCAATAGCCTGCTGGGGAAGAAAAGAAACTATATTCAATTACTAATAAGGCTCTTCATAACTCTTCCTCAAGGATACAGAATGCTTTTTTCTCTCCTGAGAAAGCAATTCTGCCAAAAATAAGGTCAAGGAGTGGGTCTCATCTCTGTCAGTATGATATAGTATCATTTGTAGAAATAATGCTTGGATTAACTGGTAAGTTTGCTGCTTTGCCTTTTAACTCATCCTGTCACTTAGATTTGAGAAGCTGCATTTCTTGGTGGATAGAAAGAATGAGAATGAGATTTTCCTCAGCTTTGTCCCTAGCTCAGCCACCATTTCTCCTTGTGACCCTGAACATACCCTGTGGACATTATTAAAATACTGGAATAATAACCAGACAGGAAAAATAAAAGTTTTGTAGCAAACATTATTTCATCTTGAGATAATTACAGGGATAATTACATAATTACTGATCCTGAGTGAACATAGCTATCCCAGTGCTCAGGAGAATGAGTATCTGGAGTGGCCTTTTGTCTGGTGCCCTCTGCTCCTTTGCAGGTCTCCCGGGCAGGACCACACCTCAGGGGACTTTGGGATGTGAAAAGGTGTGCTGCCCATGCTAGGTGTTCGTGCTCCTAACAGCAGGTGAGCCTGATCCTCACGCAGCCCTTGAACCACTCTTACTCTTGGCTTGCTCATACCCTCCATTTACTCATCAAAGGGATAACGTGACATCTGCCTCACAGAAAATGCTTAAGTAAAAAAGGCGGCTCCTTGTGATACTGGTGTAATCATTCTCGGAGGTTGTGCTGGATGATGGGATGGCTGAAATGCTAACTCACTTGTTGCTAGTGTCCTTATCCCTCCTAACTGATGAGGTGTTTTGTCATCATCTGGAGGAGTCAAGCAAGCATTCCTCACCCAAGATCTTCCATTTAACTTCTTGGATAGTGAGGGAAAGTACCTGGGAATAGGAGCTGGCAAGTAACTGATGGAGTCAAAAGCAATAGCGGATGACCTAAGGAAAGCAAAGTGAAAATGTTGCCTCATGGGTCCTATGGAGAACTTGGAAAAATCTAATGTGGTAGCAAGGGTATTTTTTCAATTTAACTAAGTGTCATCCTATGCATTTCACCAAGTGGTGCACTGCCTGCTGAGCCCATGAAATGCTCATGAGCTCTCCTGTGATTTGGGACTCATCTTATGACTCTACTGCAGTTTAGTGAACTAGTCATTTAACTACATAAATATTAAAAACATTCAATTAACTTTGCTTGGATCTGTCTGGCACTAAGAAAGGAAAAATTCTAGTGTTTGAAATATATGACTTGCCATGATTATGTGGTGAAATGAATAATGTTTTAATGAGTGATTTGTAATTATTTAATAATTAAAGAGCTCTTATGAATATTCTTGAACACCCTGTAGAAAAAACTAAATTGTATGCTGATTTCATCAAGCATTCAAATCTAATCAGAATTTATTTTTATAGCATCATTTCAAACATAGTCTACAAGAACATTGCCACCATAATGCAGACAGAACAGAAAAGTGTCACGCTGTAACAGCTCTGCTTTTTTTAGTATGAGCTCCTGATTTTTCCACACAAAGAATTTTTCTGCACTACTGAATTGCACCTGGACTCTATTCCAAGACCTGCAGCAGCCAGTCAGGTTTCATCAGTGGTTCATTGACAGGTTGAGGGTGCATCAGTTTTGGTTTGTAAACATAGAAGAATGGTAGCCACTTGCTGCAGGGAGATTGGTCCCATTCACCCCTGCCTGGAACTAAAGACAAAGAGAAACCAGAAAGGAAAACAACAAGATGTGAAAAGAGAACTCTTTCACTCCAGACATGAAATCATTCAGTCTCAGCTTAGTCTCTGGAAATCTGATCTCCTTTAATTTCTCTTCCTATGGTATGTATATTGCAGCTTTGGGCAACATTGTAATAAGGTGATGTTTTCTCTGTCTAATCCTGGAAATACTTTTCCCACAGGTATAGCAGAGGTTCAAGAACAAGGTAAATTATGTGAACCATAAATCATCCCAGATTTTTCTTAACTCAAATATTGAGAGTCTGGCAAATTTTTACACAAAACAGTTTTATGTTAACTAGTCCCCCAACAGACCTGAAAAGGAATAACAGAAGCCTCTGGATGAAGATTGTCAAAGATTCATCAATCTGTTTTTTAAAAAATTATCACTACAGGCCAAGAAATTAATCTAGAATCTTACAAAGAAACCACAATTTGCTATTGATTTCTGAAAGCAGTTTGGTATGCTCATATTTGATGGGATGGAAGAAGGACAAGATGGGGGCCCTCTTCCACGTGGACGTCAATACAGTTATTACTTGTGAGGATATAATTGTCCTGTAGTGTTGCATGAATAATTCATTTTTAATTCCATATTAGATTAATTTCATCTCATCCTCTGTGAATTGTCCTCCAATAAGTTGTAATTTTCTTGAATATATTTATTATTCAGAATAGACTATAGGACTCATGAGTCATTCACTTCAGGTAAGTGACATTCAGAATTTGAGACTTTCAGGATGGACATACAGGTCATTTTTGTGCCCTATTACACAGGTAAAATATACAGAACCAAGTTTCTACTTCCAGCATGTATTTACAAATCTGGAATTCACTTGCTTTTATTATTCTGCAATGTTAATTCTAAATTCACATCTCGGTAATATCTCCAACAGGTTCATTGGCTGGAATGTTTGAAAATAGGAAGAAGTGCTGAACAAAATCATTAAAAGAGTCTTGAAGAAAATATTCATACAACTTTTTATAACATTAAGTGATTTGACATTCTGCCAGAGATTAAGTAGAGAACTTATTACCCATCATTCAACTTCTCCTTTGAATTTCTTTCCTCAACTTTCTTTCTTTATATAAATCAAATGTTGTGGATCAGAGTTTTCCATTTAATCTTTTTTTTCCCCCTAAAACTTCTATCTTCGCCCATTTTCAACTCACAAAACCACAGAAAGATTAAAACCCACAAATTTTTGATAACGCCTTAATTTTGCTGAGGCTGAAAAGGATTTCCATGTTTACAGAGGGAAACTATTTACTTCGGAAAAAAAGCATTTTTTATACTAGATTTTTTTTTAATCAGTTGAATCATAGAGTTCTTTCAGCTGATGTTTGCAATTCTATTCATGTAATGCTTGCCTTTTGGAATGTTTCCCCCATCCAGAACTGGATTTCCTTCTGTTCCTCAAAAAAAAAGAGCAAAATCCTGAAAAATAGGATCCTAGCAGGTATTCTGGGGTTGTATACTTGGCCTGTAGTAATTACCCGGGTTTTCTGCACAGCCAGTAGAGAACAGGAGATATATCCAGAGTGTCATATACCCAGTGTAACAAAGGCATTGAGGGAATATAGGAAGAAGCTGCTGTCATTTGAGGGCCCTGCTCAACAACACAGGGCAGGTAAATTTGGGCAAAATGAAGGTTACAGTGAAAACAAGTATAAGAAGACAGGTGAGGAGGAATGGAGAGATCAGAACTTGTCTGGAAAGGATGTACTTACATGCTTCTTCCTTGTGTCCCCATGTGGCTTGGGAATGCAATAGAGAGGGACAGTTCTTCCCTCTGACTCTCTCCAAACAAACTGAGTCCTAAGAGGTCTTTTTTTTTTAGCATTTAGTAGGGAAGGATACGCTTTCATCCATGCCTTGAAGCAAGAGCATGCATCATATTGATGTTTAGGCTCAGAGGAGAACTCTTCACCATCCTGAGGGATTTAAATGTCATACCCTGTTGTAGACATGGCTCAAGAGAGCTCTGCCACCCCAAGGCAAATATTTATGGAAGCATTTGTGTTTGGCTTCTGAAAAGTAGAGCAAGTAGCTTTGGTACAGGGTTTCAAGTTACAGGACTCATGTGATATAATCCGAGCTGAGAGCAAGGTGAAGTCAGAATGTCTTTAGCAATTGTGTCCTCTGAGGATGAAAAAGAGTTCACTGTTCACAAGGGGATTGATAAATCACAGAGAAAGGCTGTAGGTGATAGCATAAGGTTAAAATGTTTTTAAAATTGGGAGAACTGCATACAATAGGTTTGGTGGGGGGTGGAAAAGAAGATTGGGTCTGGTAGGCCTGGGAAAGAGAACTAGGGCCTGGGAACCAATACTGAGCTTTGTTTCTTTCTAGATCATGTGAAGCTACACCTGCGTAATCATCATATGATAAATGATATAATTGTAACGATTGTTTGGAAATTGAATATAATTATTATTTAATCATAATAAGAATCATGAGAAACGAAGTAATTGTAACAGGAATCATGAGAAAGAATATTTAGGGGGCCTAATGAAAATTACAAGAATACATGCTTGGATAAGATCAATATATATATAGTATACAATAGAACAATACGGGTTTAATAATTAATACATAGTTTTATAACGAAAAGGGTATAAAAAATGTTCATCTCAGATCCATGTCGGAGTCAGATTTGGGTCTGTACCCCTGATTCCCAGAGCTCTTCAATAAAGCACCTGCATATAATCACTCCGTGATTATGTGTTTTCAACACTATCATAGGCAGGTATCTGGTAGGCATCATGCTGTGTGTCATGTGGGAAGCAAAGGGAGAAACCTCTCAACCCAATGTTTTTGTGTCCAGTTATAGTAAACAATCCCCAGGAATCTCCTTGACTTCCT
>VXBI01007928.1:171969-223012 GCA_013397375.1 Toxostoma redivivum | reverse complement strand
AAAACAAACCTTCACTTTCAGAGTCAGTCCTGAAAGCACAGAACATAATACCAGGCATGAACAGAGCACATGACTGGGGATACAAGCACCATAATGTCACCCTAGGACACTGATGCATTATAAGTGCCCTATTTTACTGCATGAGGAAGTCAGACCCCATGCTCAAACCCCTTGATATGATGAGGTTGACAGGATGATATGAGAAAGGAATTTGAAATTCCAGACAAGAGTTGGCTCATTAGCACCTGAGTGTGTCCTGCAGCTGTGTAGAGTGCACCTAACCTCACCAGCAGCATTGAGCTTAATATCAAGTTTTTTTGGTCAACACTGATACACAAAGAGAGAAACAGAAAAGAAGGAAGAAAAGAGACAAGAAAATTTTTTTTTAAGTTTTGAAGAAGCCCATGCTTCAGCCTGTGTTCATGTTATTCTCTTTTGAGTAAGCAGCAGTGGCCTTTGTAACTAACCCAATCTTTCTGGTACATATTTTGTCATTCTGTTATGTGGAAGGGTCCTGATGAGTTGGGTTAGAAATTACACCATGTGCAAGATTGAGTCTGCCAAAGATTAAGAACCAAGCATTGCAATTTTTTACTATAGAGCTCTTAACACCAGAAAAAAAAAAAAAGTAGAATAAACACAAAAGCAAAGTCTCACTCATCTTACCAGAAAATATTGTCTCCCTATTATCTTTTATTATTAAATTGAGTTCAGCATTTCACAGGGATATATATAGTAAAGTAAAAGTATAAAATGAAGGGCAAATGCCAGTTGATATTCAGGATCTCACTTTTACCCTGTCTTATAGAAAAAAGTTAAATTGTGCAAAGCATCAGCATATGAAGAACATTCATTTAAGAGTCAGATGCCATTTAAGTTATAAGCAGAATTAGTTTGCTGCTGTCATTACAGGGTCCAGTGGGTGCAGTTTTCTTCAGCAATCCATCTCAATATGTGGTGCAATGCATCACAATTGGTGGATTCTGCTTTGGATCTGCCTTCTGGAGAGATGCCAGCAGTTTTGGCAGGCCAGCCCTGAAAGGCGTGCAGTCCTTTGTGCATTCCCAAGACTCAGTGTCAAGTGGTTTGTTAGGCCTGGAGTGTAGTGCATTATTCTGTCTCTGTGACAGTATTGGAGATTCCGGGCTGGTGCATGTTGTTGCTTTAGGAAAGGAGAACAAAACTGGTTTGTCAGACTTGAATTAAGATGGATTTTTGTTGAAAGTTCTTGGAATTGATTTCTTTCCAGTATCCTTATTGGTAAGAGACATCACAGTTGGGTTTGACTTACAAAATATCATTGATTTCTCTCCCCAAACCACAGATGATTCAGCTTGTAATTTCCTCTACAATTATAGAGCAAGTCTCCTTAGAAACTGCTTGTATCCATTCAAAGTTTGGTCTTGTGGAAACCACATTTCCCCTCTCTTTGGCCAGATGTGCTTGACACAAGACCAGGAAAAAAAAAGTGGAGGAAAGTACAATAAACATTTTCCTGCTCCCATTCCCTCTTTTCTGTTTCCTAAAAGGAGATTCACGACATTGCAACTTCATTTGTCTCTGAGTGCCTTGGGATCTCGGGCCATCCCAAGTGGTGGGGTTGGCTATGGGTGGCCCTGCTTGTGACTTGCATAGCCTTCCTTCTCTAGGAGAGGCCAGGGTGCAACACAAAGGTCATGGTTTCCCCACCCTGGCACAGCATCGTGCCACCAAAGGCTAGTCAAACAGCTGATTTCACAATTGGCTCTGCCTTGGTTGGCTGTCCTGTGTTTCTCCTCATACACAACTCCAACAAGGCACAGAGGTGTCCACCTTCTCTTTGCATCCCCGGTGACCCTCAAGGGAACATGCAATCATGCAGGGAGTCCCTAATGTGGAAATTGCTTGGCTTCTGGGTTGGAGAGGGAGTCTCAGATAAACCACAGATCTCGTTTAGACAGATAAATCACAGGACCTGATGACAGTTTGAAGAGCTTTGCAAGAGGGAATCTTGTGCTGGGACAAGGTCACACACAGAGTGTCTCTAAAGTCTGCTGTACCCTCAGTACTTTTCTGAAAAGGTCAAGATAACATTAAATTGCCTTTACATCTGGAAAATCTCTTCAAGTCTTCTGTCTTAGTAACTGGAAATTGGGTTTGTGCTGGCAATGGAGACAAAAGCATACTCAGTTTGCCCATGTCTGTTCCCCAATGTGTCATGAGAAACCCACAGACTGATCTGAATTCAATCATTATGGTGGCTGTAGACTGACATTTCAGTAAAAGATGTTGAAATCACACCTGTTATGTGGAAAACTTTAATCCATATGAGTAAAGAGACAGAGAAGAGGAAAAGACATGAATAAAAGTGGTGCTTCTATAAAACACAAAGTTGCAGCAATGTATACATGTGTTCTTACATATACATTTGTGGATATGTGTGTATACATACATGCACTCACATATACATGTGGGTAACAGTTATGTGGGAGTATTAAAAATATGCAAAGAATATTAAAAGCCACCATTTTACTAAGAAACTGAGAGGGATCTAAGAAAGGATATGGTAAAAAGGAGATAGATGTCAGTTTTGTGGATATGTGCTCTTCTTGCCTTTTATTCCTTCATCCTTTTCTGTGCAGGAAGAAAAATCCTGGTCCTTGAGATGTTTATATTATGCCAACTTTTACCGGCATGGTTCTTTTTCCCTGAAAATAAACTCACTTCCAATATTATGCTTGAAATCTGTTGTTGTACAAAGATTTTTCCTCAAATGGTGGGATCTGGTCTTCCCAACACCTTTTATTACATTGCTTCAAGTGTCTTTGTGCATCAGGTCCTTCAGCTGAGCAATTCATTGTGAAATCATAGGGGTTTGGAGGCCTGTCTCAGAATGGGAAGCAGTGTGGGACACAGTCCAGTATTTCAGTTAGCACTGTAAAACCTTTTTGTGTAGCTAGGCAGATGTGCACATTGAGGTTTAATTTCTGTAATTTTGTGCATGTACTGTGGTGTGGAGAGGTGCCCACCTATCACTGTGTCAGCAGGAGGACAACACC
Organism: Toxostoma redivivum; assembly: GCA_013397375.1. Classification (NCBI taxonomy): domain Eukaryota; kingdom Metazoa; phylum Chordata; class Aves; order Passeriformes; family Mimidae; genus Toxostoma; species Toxostoma redivivum. The sequence goes on along the minus strand of VXBI01007928.1, from coordinate 219,974 downwards.
TAACAAAGATTTTGCATAAACTGTCCCTTTCAGCGAGGATTTTCTCATAATGCCAATATTGAGGTCTGCTGGTAAAACAATGTTATGGGACAGAGCTGAGAAGCTTTTCAAGCTCTATTAAATTTACACAGGCTCTACCCATTTTTAATCCTGTTCAAACATCCTTGTGTACAGCAAATAACTTCCATGATCCCTTTAAAAAGCACTCATGTACAGTGCACATTTGCGCTGACGTACTTATTTAAAATCCAAATATTTAGTAGAGAGGCTGAAATTGCCTCCATCCTTCCTCTATACAAATACAGACTACAAATACACCACTAGGCTGAAAGAAATCTTTTCCTTAAAATTACTCTTGACTCTTAATTGTAGATGGGATATGTTTTGGTGACAGCATACTTTTTACAGACACCACAGATGGGAATCCAGATCTTCCCTAAGTGCAGTGTGGGTGATTTTCAAGAGCTTGCTCAGCAATCACCAAGATCTAAATGTCCAGCAGTTTTGGGGGCAGCCCATTCTGGGGCACATCCACAAGCATGGTAGATGCCTCTTACAGAAAGCACAGGAGATGAGATCTGAAATCACACCTAGGTACTCCTATATAAGCTACCTGATTTACTGTCTGCAAAACTACACTTGGCTTCAAAAAGCTACTTTGTTTTCCAAGTAATACAGTGCAAGATACGTTCTGTCTTTTGTGATGAACATCAAAGGATGAGGATTATTGTGCTAATTCTGGAGAACAAGGGAAAGTAAGTGACCAGTGTTTTCTACCCACTCTTCAGTCTCACCACAAAATTTTTGTAAGAGACATCATTTCTGAGTGCTAGCCTTTCTCTAAACAGCAGCCTTCCCACTGCAGCTATAGTGCTGATATATTCATCACCTCTTTTTGTTGGCTTTTTTTTTTTTTTTCCTAGAATTATGAATTAAGTGTGATCATCCCAAATGCATCCAATGCCCGGTACTATTTACTGCACACTTCTGACAAATAATCCTTGGCTTGTGGGTTTTTGTGAACATCCATATTCCAAATATTCATGGAGATGCATAAGCCATGCTGCTTTTCTCCTGATCCAGTGCAATTAATTTTCAGCAGTAGAGTTTCAGATTGTGAATTAAAATTTGTGTTCTATTATTATCTTACTGTTCTTACTGAAAGTTACAGTTTCGCACACTAGCTTGGTACTATGTTTGTGCTAAGGTGGTACAGAAAGTTACAAGGGTTCAGAGATCCCATTGAAAAATAAGATTTTGAGATTTTCAAGATTTTCAGATTTTCAAGATTTTCAACAGACTTCACAACCCACAACCCCCTAATGAAAGTCAGTGGGACACTGTAATTCTATTTCATTAGGACTTAAATTAAATGTTCCGCCTCTGCCTCATTAACACAGTTGAAACTGCCTTGTTTGAATCACAAAACAATTTCAGAGGATTTTCCTGGATATATTATTTCTGCCTACATGAAGATAACTGTTTGCTATCTGGTTTGCATAGCATGGACATGTTCTCTGCCTGATGTTAGGATGCATGATGCTACTCATGTGCACTCCAGCTCTCAGCATCCCTATGCATCCATGCAGAGACAGACTTTGAAGGCTGGGCAGGGGTTTCATAGGGAGAATCAGAGCAGGTGGATGCATTGCAAACCAGCAAAGATGGGGTCATCTGAAAGAAACAGCAGTGCTGTGGCTGAGGCTGTGTAAAACACTTAGATCAGTTTTCAGAGCTCTCTGTCACACTTTCTGTCTCCTTTCCCTCTATCCCTGTGTTGCTGAGATATTTGTCAACAGAATGGAAATGATACTGTTCCCAAGGAGAAATTGAATTTAATATTAATGCTATTTCCTGTGGAAAAGCAAGAGTGAGTCAGAGCATAGTAGGGTTTGTTTTATATATGTAGTCTTTCATTCTGGCTAGTAACTCAGAGCACAGAGCTGTGAATTTAATGCTACCAGCTCGGCAAGCTGGTAGGCAAACACAGCAGGCTTTGTGCATTAAGCAGCAATATGCATTGCTGTAGTCATTAGAAACAGTTTCACTAACAAAGAAATAGGGGTAAAATGCTCATCAAAGTCTTTCTCATTGGGCAGTATTTGATAAGTTCCACAAGAAGCTTTGAATACACACTGGGCTGAAAATGTTTAGTATCACCTTGTTTTAAATGGACTCTGCTTTGTCTCTGTCTTTCTAGCCTTCTTTATATTTTATTTATCTTCCTCCTCAAAATGAAAATCTCATCAGCAGTGACTCCTATGTTCCTGCTGTCCTTATTTCCAAACAAAGCAATATAGCACAATTTAAAATGCAAGGATTCAGTAATACAAAACTAAAAAACAGCAGCTTTTTCTGTTTTTAAAGTAATCTCCAACTTTCCTTTGAGTGCCTTTTCTGTTATGTATGATCAGATGTGTCCTATGTCCTGTCATGCCCTGATCGCATGCCTCGGTAGATGCTGTTATAAGTAGCTGGTGCTTCCTGCACTTTAATATCCTGTGGGAAAGGAGATTAGCTGCTGAAGGAACCCTGCACAGCTCTGACACTGATGTATGGATGTCCTGGCAAATGGAAGGCACTGGTTACTTCTGTTCTTCTCTGAGATGCTGCATTCCCTGTTTGTGGCCAGGCATGGAAGGCGTAAGAGGAAGGAGGAGAGAAAGGATAGCATAGCTGGAGAAAAATATGGTGTTTTGTTGATGCTTGCAGGATCCAAGGCAGATGGTCAGTCACAGATGGATGCCTTGGGCTGACAGGTCAGCCACAACAGCTATCGCTCTGGTTGCTGGCTCCCTTCCTCAGTTAACTGTGTGGCCTGGTCAGCTCTCTCTTTCTCTCCTCTTTACAGATTTTTTTGCCAGTCTGGACAGCTAGTTGTGGATGGCTCCTGATATCCTAGCCTTGTGGCTGAGCACAGTCAGTCTCAAGATGGCTGAAAAGCTAAGTGCAAGATGGAGAGAAAGGGCAGACAATGAAAGAGGAGCTTTGAGGGAAGGGGACACAGAAGGATGGCATGTTTTTGGGTTCTTGCCCATGCAGTGGATGTGATTGGAAAAGGTGCTAGTGGGGATCTCATGGAGCCATTGTGATTCCTCATGTCCAATGAGGCTGTGTTACTGCAGCATAGTAGATGCAGGTTAGCCTGTGCCCTTTTCCCCTTTCTCCAAGTTCTCCTTCCCTCCCTCATCCACTCGCCTTTTTTTTTTTTAAAGGAGGCAACAATGGACAAAAGCTCATCCTTATCTTATCTCATTACTTCTGATGCATCTTTTTACAAACTCATTTCTGACTCCAAGAAATCTCTACGCATTCTTTGTGCTTTTCCAGCTGTAGGATATTATTGGTGTGGTTCAGTATCCTTTTCCTTTTTGCATCTTTGTCATTTATGCTGAGTGTTCAAGACTAACAGAATATTTACAAATCTAGTGTGCATTTCCCAAGCTTCTATCCCTGACTAGTGTAAGGCAGCAAAGACTGAGTCATTACTGTGCTTGCCCTTGGGGACTAAACAACTGAATTTAAGGAATCCTCAGCTTTACTAACATTAATGAAAATTGGCAAAAATACTTTAATATTTCTTTTCCTCCCAATCCCTGGGCTCTTAGTCCCCAGAAAGTGAAGAGGTGCACTGGCATTTCATGACACATTGAGTCTTTGAGCTGCTGTTTTTCAGGCTGTTGCCATCTGCCACTCAAAAGCACCAATGCTTTTGGAGGTAACAAAGGGAGTTTCTAACAAGTGTTGCATCATGAAAGCATGCTCTTAGTGGTCTTAAATGGTTAAAATATTTCAATGTATCTCTCAGTCTATAGTTTTCTTCCTTACTTTTATCCCATGTTTCATTCCATAAAATCCCCTGCAAGAGAACAGAGGAAGAAAAAAAAAAAAAAAGAACAAACCCTTTCAAAGCCATGTGAAATTACTTTTGAATCAGGTGCAACTTCAGTCCTATTGTTCACAAATTGCTATGTGCAGCCTTTCTGTGATAGGTCCTAAGGCAAGGGCAGAAGTGCTATCTCTACAGCACCATGAAGCTTTATGGCAGCAAACCTGTGAGGGAAACACAGTGCCAATGATCCAAGCTCAGCTTCCAGTGGTAGAGCTCACTGGGGAAGTGCCTGCTGGCAACAGCATGAGAGCCAGTAACCTAAAAGAACCGGAGCCTGGAGGATAAAGCTGGAGTTTGGGCAGGCAATGATGGGAGGCTGATGGGCTGTGCAGTCACCACACACATACACAGACCTAGGGGCTAGGGGACCTCTGGGAGCTTATGGATATGAGTCCCTGTGCCCTTCTCAGCAGAGTTAATGCTGACACCAACAGGGACAGATAATGCTTCCTGCACATAGGGGAATGCTGCTGCTTTCACTGGTCTCAGGAGCAGGGCCACAGCACCAGCACTCTGACTGCCAACAGAAAGCTCAGCAGCTACAGCTTTTATCTGCAAATAGTGCCTTCATACTCCACCATTCACTCTTGGCAAAGGCCAGCCAAATTTACAACCTTCTGCTGCTTTTAACCAGAGCTGCTGTGTCTGTGGTTGAGCCAGCTTTCATGTGCTGCTGGCTGCTTCTCCTGAACAAGCTCTTCAGCACTTTTAGGGGTATGTGGCCCTGTGACTGGGACAGCAGCAATGGACCACATCTTCATCTCACAGCAAAATTACCTTCATCTCCCCCACCTGTCATCCAGGCCACATTACCCAAGAATAAGTCAGTTTTTTACTTCTCTTTTCTGGATCATGCCTATAAGAGATCCCCTGGGAGACTCTCAGCTAAAAAGAACATCTCAGTGCAAAGGGTTCAGCTGGGTATGAATCAAATGGATTGTACAGACATAGAGATACCAATAAGAGAGAACTGCTAACTTCACTCTGGCCATCACTTTCAGCTGGCATCCATCCATCCATTTCTGGTGGATATAATATAAAGTGATATAAACCTGTATTATTTCCTTTTGTCATATCAACACCCAGGAATTAACATAAGTCCTTCCAGGTGCACATGGTATTATCCATGTTAATCATTAAAATGTGTTCTTTCTTTAAAAACACCACCAAAAAAAAAAGAATCCAGGTTGTTGAGCTGTGTGTTGATAGGAGAGAAGACAGATTTGTGATAGGAACAGTCCAGAAATGGGCTGTTACAAAAGACAGCATAAAACTATTCCCATCTGTCCATGGCAATGATTTAGACTGTGATTTTTAAAGACACACCTGATGTAGTGAGGTGTCCAAAACCAGAATGCTTTGTCAGGTTTACAGACTTTAATGTTGATTGAAAAGCACCACTGCATGGCCACATCTGAAATATTTAACCCTGCTAACTTTCTGGGGGTTTTGTTGACCAGCTTGCTTTACTTTTGAAGGAAAATGACTTGACTAAGACCCATGTTCTTATTTTCTCTCTGCTCTCCCAGTCAGTTACACCTTTAGAAGTACTACTTCAGTGTATTCACTCCCATTTCAGAATCTTCCATGTCAGTCAGTATGTCTACTTAAGCCTGGCACATACATAGATGAGGTAACAGGCTCCTCCCTTCTCTGGAAAAGTTTAATCTCTTTAATAGCAACTTAAAAACCAGGTTCATACATGAAACAAGCAAGGAACAAATAAGACTCTTCATTCAACTTTCCAGCCTTAGACAGAGCATCAGTGATCTTACTCCGTGTTTGGACTTCTTGAAAAACACATCAGCCTAACTAATGCTCTTGCAAAATGCAAAGGAATGTCCTACTCTTTGGACAGGTTTCAAACCTTCTTTCAGGTTTAGGATGTGCCCTCAATGGACAATTTCCCAGAGAAAGAGAGATAGCAGAGGATGGGGTACAGATGTTCCTGGCAGAAGTGCAGCATTTAAGCAACACAAAACCAGCACTGCTGATGCCTTTCCTTGCTGCTGTCATTGGACTATGAAAGAAACAAATATAAGGGTTGCCCTAGATGGCAGTTTTTCTGCAAATTGTACTGGCTTAATTACAGTTAATCATAAAGGTTCTATCTATGCTGTTTTTCAGAGGAAAATTAAGTTTTCCGAGGGAAGCCTTTGACTTGGAAAGTGTAGTCTTAGTTTTGAAGGCAAAATAGGGTATGATATCCTATTATTCCACTATCCTCCCAACCCCCCTGCCCTATTTGTCTTAAAAAATATGTAGGCTTGAGTCAAAGAAGAGACCTATCTGTTTTAAATTGAATAATAAATATTTTCCAAAAGGAATAAAGAAATTCTTAAAAGTTTAATTAATTTTGTGTTTGCCAAACCCACCCCCTTGCCCCAAAATAAGACAGCTATGGACATGTGCAGGAATATATTCAAGCAACGTATTAACAACCTAATAAAAATATTTACTTGCATTGACTTTGATTCAATTAGAGATTTATTCTAATTATCCAGCAGAAATTAACTAGCTTGCCTTATTAGACACTAAACACAATAAATTCAATCATTCATTAAATCAACTGGAATAACTCACAGGGGGAATTTGTGTGAAGAACCAAATACTCTGTTCAGCCTGGTAAGGGGTACAGTCTGCTCAGTGCCTTGCAGGATGAAGCCTTCTGCATGCTCCCCTTCCTGTGGGTTTGCTCTGTAGCTCCCAGCCCTTGCAGGGATCACGGAGACGTGAAGGGATAATGAAGTCTCTGTCTATACAATTATAATGAATTGCTGAAAGTATTAGAGTTGCTGTAAATAAATCATTATATCAGGCTCATTTAGCCCAACTCCTGCTCTCAGATGGCTTGTAATAGAGTCCTGTCTCTGAAAGTCAGCTATTCCTTTGCAATTAGATTTATCACTAATCAAAAATGGAAGCTATCCTACCAGCTTTCAATTGCACTTGGAAATATCATGTTAGGCTCAAACCTCAAAGCTGAATTGATTCATTTATTCAAATTTTGAAACCACCTATCTGCAAATATTTAAATGCCCTAACTATTAATTAAAACTTACAACGACCATCTAGTGAGGTACAGCATCCACATTAACCCAGACATCACAGCACTAGAAGAGCTCCTTTCACCTCCTGTCTCCTGGCAACATACCTTCCAACTTCCTCCAAAACTCCATTCAGTAAGGAGTTTACAGTAAATGCATGTCTGCAAGATGCAGTTGTTCCTTTTCATAGTTTGATGAGATGACCAGCCTTGCAGGGACTGTGCAGCCAGACTTGCACCCGAACTTCCTGGGGCAGAGCTCCCTTGTGACAGGACTTCACACTCCAGACCACAGGGGACTTGCTCCTGGCTCAAGACTCTTAAAAGGCATCTCCCTTGTCTGCCTTGCTACCTTGTTTGCAGCCCCAGACCGTATGGTTGCACCTGATGCCTGGCTCCCCACCGAGCTGTGCTTGTCGCTGACCTGCTCAGTTTCTCCTCCTTTGGATCTCAAATCACTTGCATGGATAGCGAAAGAGGGATTTTGTATCCTGGAAGGTCTCAGGCCACTTCAAATTCAGGACCAAATGCATATGCAGAGGTGAGTACAATCTCTATCCCTCACTGCCAAGTACACCCACAAAATCCCAGTTTAGTAAATTCATCTTCTGCCAATGTGTACTTGGCCAGGATACCAAACAACATGCTGTGTGGGTGGATGTAAATAAGATCCCTTTATCTTTGCAATCTAGCCATCTCTTGGCAGCCATGGAAACTGAATAGCAGTACTGAGATTTTGTCATCAGTGATACAGCAGGAAAGTTTATATAACACAGGATATGTTTACACCAAGTTCCACGCAAGGAAGACAAAAGGTAATACTGTATTTACCTAGAGCCATAGTAGAACCAGGTATGAGGGAGAGAAAATTTCTGGATATGACTAGATTATATTTGATAGTTTAATCCCTTTCCTATCTCATAAATAGATTTAGGTGTCAAAATACTATTTGAAATTGTTCCTCAGTGAAATTCATTTCCATGAGCAGCATTCTGTTAATCTGTATACAATGAGCAGCATTCTGTGGCTCTGTACACACAGTCTCCAAAGCTGCTTTGAAAATACTGAAGTATTTTTCCACCAGCATGGCATCCCATGAAATACTGATATCAGATATATTTCACATGTAAGTCTTAGTCCCTCAGGGGATGACTACAGAGAAGAAGAAACACATGCCTAGGAACTTGTGAGAGTAAGAAGTATTATGTGAAACAGAAGTCCACTCTGTACAAGTCAGTAACCCAACCCCAGTTTTCATCCAAATATCTTTAGAAGTCTGCTCTTTAGGAAAGTACAGTCTTAACTATTAGCTAGATACTGGTAATATTTTTAAAAAATCTTTCTCTTTTTTTCTATTGCCCAAAATATAATGCATTGCACAGAAAGGAATAACATAAACAGACATCCCTCTTTCTGACTAAAATAGGCATATATAAAAGTGAGTATAAAATAGAACTATTACTGTAATCTCAAGCTGAAATTTTGTCAAGCATAGAATAATGGTTTTGTGATTTAATTTTGCTACTTCATTGCAACACGTTGCTTGGTAGAGTCCAGTTAGTCATAACTATAACTATTCAGTATATGGAACTAATTAATGTAGTAATTAAGTGACATCATGCTATAGATTTCAGTAAAGTGTTCACAGTATGCTAATGTTTATACTTACCTGTAGTATTGTGGTCCAAGAAATCTTCTCTGAGCAAAACCATGTTGGACCTGGTGCTGCAGGGTGGGGACATGGCTCTGTCCCTTCTGATATTCCAATCACAGACTCGTAAATATCTTGTCTCTGGTGAGAGAGGGCCTTCCCAGATGAGTAAAACAGAAGTTCCCAAGGTGCTCAGCAATACCCTTTTAATTCTTTCCCCACTCTCTTGATCTCAAGTGTAAAGTCTCAGTGTTGCTTCTGAATCATAAGAATGAGGTGCAAAATGATCATGAGGGAAGATGCTGCTTTGTGAAGAAACTAAAAAATGACACCTGAGCCACAGGTGTGAAGGGAACTCTCAGTTCTCCATAGCATGGCCAGGACCTCACACAAATCCATGCTGCTAATTTCCAGGATAATTCAGTGAATATCTCGTGGTTAAAATCTCTCCTAAAAGCTGATGGCAAATGCAAATCTATTGGATCCACAAGACCTTAATCCCTGCTGTGTCATATTCATTTACACCTCTCTGACATCCCTAATACAGCAGTAAACCAGATCCATCATATTTGTATGAAAACCAATAATCTACATTGGAGTTAAGGAATTTAACAGAACAATATGTTTCAACAAAACAACTGTTTCAATCCAGCAAAAGCAGCAGGAAGTAATTTCATTCTATTTTAGAAGACTCTTCCTTTTTCTATTAAAAACATTTTAAAAACTCATAACAATTTGAGTAAATGTGAAGGGAACTCTTTCATCAGAACTCAGAAAATGAGAAAACAGATGATTTAAGTTACAGAACCTAGAACAGAACTTGGCTTCCTTGAAGTTACCAAAGCTAGCAGTGAGTCTGATGATAAAAAGGATAATTTAGAAGACCAAGAAAATGTGGTAGAATAAAAAGAAGGGACAACAGCTACATTAAAGCAGTTATTGCTCAACTTGCTGCTATGCAACACATTAATCTATCACAAACTTTACCGGCAGTTTTGTGTTAGCAAAAAAAAGAAGAGGTAATTCTGAAATACTCAGAAAATATTCAGATCAAATTGATACATCAGAGACTTGGGTATTTGATCTGGGCATTACTTTAAAACCAGAAATAGTGCTGTGTGGTCCAGGATGATCTATGGTTTCAACAGTGAGTGTTACACAAAAGGCTGGACACAGACCTTGTGCCACATGCACAGCCTGTCCTACAGCAGTGGTAAATCTTGTCTGCACATTATCCATCTGGACCACAGGCTTGAGGCTGCACAGCCTCCCTGTCAGGCTCAGTGCCTGGTGCTGGCCATGTTGTAACAACAGGCATGCAGGATAAGTGTGCTAAAAGACATTCAGGTCTTGAAGTTAGGAGTGACCAAGTCCAACTTGCAGCCAGCTGTTGGACTCTGGCTACCTCTGTAGTTAATGGAACAAGCTACAGATTGGGACTGCCTGTGACTAACTTTGGACATAATGGCTAGATTGTGACATCCTTTCTCACATTCACTGAGTTCTTACCTCTACTGGGTTGCTAAGGGTCTGGAAGCCTTGTCTGCTGCCCCTCTAAGTCATTCTTTGCTCTTCTGATAATGAAGGATGTCTTAACAGCCATGATCTCAGTCTGGCTTTAGTACAAAGGCAAGTGGTCTGAGCATGGTCCATATCTATGCTGCTAAAATAGAAAAGGTTCAGGTGCCCAGCTGCTGTACCTCAAGCCAAATAGGGTGCACAATGTCCACAGTGCCTTGCACAGGACCCTATAGAGCAGCCTTGTTTGGGAGAGAGCTGGCCAAGGCAAATCATCAGATGAGCCATTTGGATGATCAAAGATATGATGTTTGACCTTGTTCCCTGATAACACAGACCCATAAAATCTAATCAGTTATGCAACACAGCCCACAGACTGATGTAATATTCCCTGTAGGAAAAAGAGAAAAAGTCAGATCTACCTGAGAAGGCCAAAGTATTCTGCATTCTAAACATTAACTTATGATACAGATTACAGTATTTATTAACACCTCTATAAATATTGAGAGATTCTTACGCAATCAAGATAGTTTCAGTAGCACTTACATTATGAAAAGATGTCTCAAGCTTTACAGAAAACCATGACTTCTACTTTTTTGTGCTGATGGACAGATACTTTTAAAAAGTCCACTGCTCCCTTTTACAGGAGGCTATGTTTGGTATACTGCAAAAGAGCTAATGAAGGCATTCTTATAACTTGTTCTGAGCTAAAGGATGAACCAGGTGACTCAGAGGCTTTGGTTGCTGCAATTTTTTTAAGCTCATCAGTGGCAACATCTATATCTTGAGTGCATGAAGCAGGAAATATTTCCTTTCATTTTTTAATGATCAGAATTATTTAAAAGAAAAGGGGTGAGCTAGAGGGTTGGCTCCATGGTGTCACAGCTACAACATTACTGGCACTTCAATTATTTCACCCAAAGATTGTTTGTGTCTTTATGCTGGACATCAGTGAAGGCCATGCCACTGTGGGTACATCTGGAGGGAAACAGTGATGGTTCCACCAACACTTTCCATCTGATGAATCTTCATCCTAACATGGAAGTGGTCTATCTCCTAGTTTGAAGAACAGGAAAATTCTCCTGTAGTTTTAACTGTGAATTGACACAGAAGTCATATCTTTTTCTCAAACCCTATCCACATCTATATGCTTTGGAGGAGAGGGTACAAGACAGTGAGGATGCAGAGGCTGATGCTGTTAGACTTGGAAGCAGCATTGCACGAGCTCTCCTACAGTGACAGCCATGTAGATCTAGTCCCAGTCCTGCCCTGAATGTCTAATACTGACAAGTCCACCAGTTCTCAAGTAAGAGGCAGACAGAGAACTTCTTCCTTATAAAGAAATGAAAACTTAGATGCAAACAGTTCCAGTGTGACTACTCAAGGAATAACTCACCTGTGTGAGAAAGAAATCCCTAATTCAGCCACATACTGAAAACCAAAAGGTAATCAGGTGTCCTTCCCAGAAGGATTCTGACCACTCTGCCCATGAGCACTTGGACTCTTCTAGGTCATCTCACTGTATGAGAGGTACATCATACATCAAGCATACATCAAGCATACATCAAGCACCAAGGAAAGGTCCCTTAGTCTGCTCTTGTCTGTTTACACTGAGTGCTGGAACCACACTGAAAGAAATGAGCACTAGAAAGTGGTTGAGAGGTACTTGTCTGGGAGAGCTGAGTAAGGAGAGGCACACATAAATCAAAAATAATAATCCACTTTATTAAAATCCAGTCACAGAGCCTCCTTTGTCAAGGGGGACAATAGGTAAGCTGGAAAGGGAGGCACAACCAAGACATGCAGAGCTTGTCTTTTGCAGATATGCAAAATAATTTTGTGCTTAGTTAGCCAGCCCCAGAGCTGTTTTTGTCACACATACATGGGCCAACCCCTAAATTGTGTGGCAGAATTTATATTCTTTTCTCCTTTGACATTCATTTAGAATGCACACGCTCACCCCAGTGCCACAAGAATGTCAGAATCTGTTCTAGGTAGGAGATGTTAAGAGTAAAGCTGACAGAATAGGCTCTAAACCTTATTTACCCTTCTCTCACCCACGCCAAAGCAGTGCCACACAGTGAGATTAGACACATTCCTCCTGATACTGGCTGTAATGAGAAGCAAGAAGTAATGAGGTGATTTATTATCCCCTGTCTCTCCCAAAGACCTCAACATGCTGGCTCTGTCCTGTACTCTTCTGCAGCTGATTTCAGAGGGACAGAACTCTACTCTTTTTCTGCAGCAAAATATCCTGCCTGTTCCCCAACACAAAGAAATGAGGAGGCAAGGCAAGTCGCCAGGTTCTCAGAACTTTCCCTCATAAAACCAATATATGTGCTTACTGTTCTTCTAGATTACAAAAACTGGAAAGGAGAAGAGAGAACAGTAAATTGCACAATGCGTTTTATGGAATGGAAAACACAGCACGATCGCTGCAGTAAAGTTTGTTTAGCCCATAAACATGCCATGGCTTGATGGAGAGCACCACAGTCACTCAAATGAGTCAAGATTCCCCAAGAGGACTTTCTACTGAGTTCAGCATGATTTACCAAATTTGATGGAGAATGAAGAACTGTGGATTGGCTTCAGTGGCTAACTATCCCCTGGCTTCAGACACTCCATCTCTCAACTGCTATCAGTCTTCTGCACTCCCAGGTGTCCCAAAGTCTTGGAGTAAGAGTCCTGTTGTGCCAAACATTATACAAACAAAAATTAACAGACCTTGTCCTGAAGACATCATAAGGCTATCTTCAGATTTTTTTCTATGCTTTAAAAACTGTGCCTGAACTAAGACTCTAAGGAAGGGATGAGATACTTAATCTAGAATTTAGAACTTGCTCAGGATAGATTAGATTCTTAGGCTTTCATGCTAGAATGCTTTCTTCACTATTGATCCTCTTGATTTCTTTGAGGCTCCTGGTGAAATAAAGGTGTAATAGATCCAAACCATGCTGCTGAAAGGCAGGCATCAGTGTCCCTGGTGCTATTTCTGGTGCTGCTGAGCATACAAGCAATAGCAGGATATCCAGGCTGATCTCGCCGAGTAGGCAATTCTCTAAAAGACTGTTGTTGGTACGACCAGGGGATAGTGCAAAGTTTAATTAGTGTTTATTCTGTCTCACACTGTGTGGGACAACAAAAGTAGGGTGAGCAATTCAGGCTGCCTCCAGCCCACGGCTTCCAACTTCTTGTATCACTGATGAAAAAAAGTCACAATAACTCAGGCTACTGTGTGTCATTTATCAGCCTGGTCCAGCGGCTGCTTGAAGTCACAAAAAATGTTTACTGTGTTCACTCTACTGTGTTCACTGGGTTAGCCTTTGTAAACCCTGCAGGGTCTGATGATACTGAAAGTAGTCCACAGTACCTTGCTTAAATGAAGCAGCACTAGTGTCACACCAGTTTATAATCACAAATTGTGCTGATAAGCCCAGTGGCCTTCTTCATTAGAAATAAAAGTTTCATAAAGTGAATCTGGGAATCCAAACAGTTTTTCATGTATTGGTTAAGTTACAATGAAAATAAGCAGAGGTAACAAGCTTGAACTTCAAAATAACTCACAGAAAACAAAACAATACAAAACAACAGTCCTTCTCTCAATACAGAGGAGTATTCTGGGAAGCATCCTAAAAATTAAACTGGCATTCTGTTTGCCTCACCTACAGTGTTTATCTTATGCTGGTTTGCAACAAGAAAAAGCAGTATTTAAGTAAAAGCTATCTTAGGATACTTCTGTTAATACCCTATGAAATTACTTTTTAGTCTCTGAGGACTGCCTTCTTTCCTTTGAAACTCTTTCAGGCTCAGGTTGGATGAGGGTCGGAGGAACCCGGAGTAGTTGAGGATGTCCCTGCTCATTGCAGAGGGGGTCCTTTCCAAGCCACACATCTATGTATGTAGCCAACAAGTTTAGTCTGACATCTGATGCTGTTTTTTGCTCTGCAGCAAGGATATGAAGGAAAAATCATATATTCCCTATTTATGGCTTCCATAACCCAGCCATATAGTTCATCTGTGTTTGGGGTCTACCTTTGACTGTCTGGCTATAAAACACATCTGAAATGTGTCACAAGGGCTTGGGAGGACAATTCTGAGCCACCACTGAGCAGGCCTGGTCAGAGTGACCCATCCAGCACAGCGTCAGCACATGTCCTGGCTCAGTCCCAGCAGAGCTGTGGCTGCATTAGGCTGGTGCTGTGCCCAGAGTAATTAGATCTGCCTCTGAAGAAGAATAAGGAGCTTGGGCCAGCTGACAGGGCAATGTAATTATATTAGTTCTTCTGGAGCTAATTCAGGGACCATAGCATTAGTTGAATAGTGTAGCCTAGATGTTTCAGAAGTTACTCATTTTGAACTATCTTTAATAAGAGCTCACAAGGGAGAGATTTAGTGTTGCAGTTGTAGGTTCCATCCATCTCTCCCTCCTGCTTCTGTTAGCAATGCCTCCTGTGGTGTGTTCCCTTCCAATCCCAAAACCTATAGTGCAGCCACATGAGCCTTACAACCCCTCCAAGCTCCAGTCTCCCTCAGGAGGCATGACTCTTTCAGAGGGCATCTGACACATTTTCCCATTCAACCTTGGAAAAGAGCTTTCTCCAGCCATTTTCAGGATTGCAGAATGGGTAGGTACACTATTAAAGAAATGAAAATGAATGGTATCAAGCACAATAGAATCAGGTCAGGTTAATGATATCGGAAGGTCATTATTAATTTTTTCTGCCTTTTCAGAGTTCCTTGGTTTTTTTTCCCAAAGCAGCTTAGATATGTTACTGTGATAAGCACAGCATAAATGTTCAGTCAGACAGTCAGACACTGTACCTTCACCTTATTGCGTGTGACTGAGACTGCAAACAGCTCAGATCAATCTCAGAGATATTAAATTAGAGCTGAATCTCACTCCATCTCCTATACAAAATGAACTGAGCTAAATCTGAGATAATGCCCATATCAAGAGACATTACAAAGCATATTCTATTGGGTGAAGATTTATTTTTAGCTTTTCCACAGAATATTTCTGGTTATATGAACAGTGGGAAAGAAGAGAAATTCTCAGCATTAGAAATGCATTGAATCTGTACATGTATTATGTAGCAGCTAGGGGTTCTGTCTTTAAGACAGGACCAAATAATGATTCTTGCATAATGTAACTATATGACAACTAAAAAGAAGCCCTGGGTTGAAATGGGAAGCAGAGAATATTACAGAATCACAATAACAAGGTCATTTGAAAATGAGGGCAAGTACGTAAGCAACTAAAGAAAAGAAAATTAGATATAATGAAAAGAAAGGAAACATTCATTATGAGGTGGGTGCAGAGCAAGGAATAAGTTAGATTCATAAACTAAATTGGCACATACAGGCAATTTTCTCCCTCTGCAGGTTTGAAAAGGCTTCTCCTGTTCCCCATGCTGTTACTGCACTTCCTAGGGGCATAAAAGGACCTTGGGTCATAAGCACTGAGCTAAGCATCATTGTCATCATCATGACAGTGAAATTGGTTTAGGCCATCTCAAATGGTTTAGTGATCATGTTCTGGCTACCCCTGTAATGACAAATAGAGCAGAGAGAGGTTATAGGCTAACATGCTGTCCTAGGACCACTCAAACTGTTGGTTGCTAAAATCTCCTTGGCACATTTTTATCTTTTTGTTCCAATATTTTCCCAGACACTTTCTGGACACAGAAGGGGTGAGGGACAGCTTGAGTGTGTGCAAGCCTTTCTGACGAGTGAGGGGAAAGGTTTGCTACGTGGAGATGAATTGTGCTGTGCCACTTGGCCTCAGGACCAGAGTGTGTTCCTCAGTCTGTTTTATTTGGTAGTGCAAAATGAAGCCTTTGAGAATCATAGGGGTCAAATAAGGTACCAGAAGACAGGAAAAGAAAAGACAGTTTGTAGTACTCTTCTTAAACAGGGAAAAGATCAGTCAACATCGGTTCCTGGAAGAAATCCAGAACAAATAAATGACTGCACTATGTATAAGGAACTAAAGGGTAACAAGAAGATGATTAATAGTCCACTGGGATTCATCACAACCAGATTGCATTATATCAGTTTAACTTCTGTCTATACCAAGATCTTAGAGTTGAAACAGTTAATTTAACATGTTTTTATCTGAACACTACCTCATATAACTTTCTCATTAAAAAATCTACACGTCTGTCCATCCTACACTTGACTGTCCATTAGCAGAAAATCCTCAATAACTGCATTCTTCAGAAGCATCTTCTGGTTTGGTTTCGTCCCAAAGGAAAGCAGGTCATACACCTCAAGACTGCTCTGTAATACAAGTTAAAACATGTTATATGAGGGTAAAGTCAACCACTTCAAATTTATTCTTGTAACAGCTGAAATACTAATGTCTATGTATACTGCTGGACATCATAAGCTGAAACACAGTCTCCATTAAAAAATGAGAGACATCAGATCAGGTTTTACATGCAGAGGAACAGCTTCCAAGGCATACTGTTTTGTTCTACTTTTTGTAAGAACTCAGCTGAAGCTCTCTTTTTAGTTCTGGGTATCAGAAAAAGAAACTGGAGACAGACTAGAAGAAAGTGATATTGAAAGTATGACCTTTTGGGAAAGATTAAAGGACTTGAGATTCTTTAACTTAAAAACTGACTGGGGATATGACAACAGACCACAAATATTTTTAGAGAAGAGAACAATCTGTTCCTTCCTCCCATAATGGATAGTATAAACAAGAATAATGGGAAACGTCTCCTATATCTATGCATAGGGAAGCTCTTGCACAGGTTGCCTGTGGAAGTATGGCTGTCTCTATCAAGGAGGATCAGTAGCAATTAGACAAGCAGGAGGTATAAATGACACTTCCTTAGGCTATATGGACAGACTAGGGCAGCTTTTGAATGTCCTTCCCAATCCAGTTTTTCTATGACTCTGTGCTCACTCCTCCTAACTTAGTGGAACATTATTTTTCCAAAATGTCCTTGTTGCAAGCAGTGGAGAGCAGAATGGTTTTTGCCACTGAACAGCTTAGGATGTTTTCCCAGGTTACAGTCTAAAGTTGTAAGGTAAAATCTTCCCTAGGAATCCATCTTGCACGTCTAACTACTGTGGAGGTCCCACTCCTCTTGCTGCTGCTATGGGATGGAAGAGATGTTTTCCATCTCTTCAGATCATGATTTCAAATAATTGTGGTTGTGCTCAGCTAGGAGAGATCATGGAAGTGCAGATCACATGCAAAAATAGAATTTTAGGTGCCTTGGAAAATGTCTTGCATGTTTATTTGGGCATTTTGAAAAAATTGAGAATATTGTGGAGAAGATTGGAACCTGCATATGCTGTACTCTAGCTGCTGTACCTCTGTCAAGTGCCTCAATAGAAGAACATAAGGACAGCAGAGAGTAAAAAAAAAGTAGAGGCAACTGTAATCACCAGTCACAGTGGCATATCCTCAGGGCCAATAAAACAAGCACCTGACCCCTGACTGCAGTCCCTATATAGAACAGGATAATATCTGGATTAATCTGGTACTATATAGCTGTTAAATGCATAATCTTTATGTACAAACCTAGTGTATATGCAAACTCCAAGGGGGAAATGTGAGTTACTGTGGATCTGCATGGTTCCATCTTCCTCTCTAATATGGTACAAGTGGCAATAAAAAGATGCCTTTTCTGAAGCCTGCTGCAGGAGAACATGGGCTTGAGCAGATGCTTGGAAGCTCAGAGCATTTTACCCCTTGCAGAATGAATGTCAGACTTCTCACACATCAGAGGGTAGTTGTTCTTCAGGAAAAATGTGACATTTAGCATTAAGTCAAGAGAAACACAATGGCCTAAGCAGTGCTGTATTACTGTGTTGATGACTAGATGTGCAGTGACATTTAAAAAAAGAGCACTGGCTTTTTAGTGCTCTACAAACTCTATACTTGATTCTTTAAAACCTCCATGCATGGAATTCACATTCACTTGTGTATATGGAAGACTAGCCAGGTCAAGCCCTGAATATTAAATAAACAATTGTCATTCCTGATGTTGCTGCTTAGAGCTGACATAATATTGTTTTGTTTAGGCAGAAACCATTCAAAACTTTTTCATACTCTGGGTTTTAGTGGACTGAGAAGACTAATATTTATAAAACAATTCTTGCAGAAGAGAAACCCTCAGTCTTTTTCACCCCTCAAGAAAACCCCCAAATCTGAAAGAAGCATAACACTGGCTAAATCTACCAACCAAGTAACCACTGAAACAAATAGTCAGTGTTAAAGAATATGAGGCCATTCCGAAACAATTTCTTTTTAGGCAGTCTAGACAGTGTGGCAGCAATAACATGGAGAATTTAGCTTTCCCAAGCTACAATGTTTTTTTTTTTTTAGCAGTCAAAAAGCTCTATAGGCAAGGAGAACATACAGCCAAGTTTTATTTTGCCAGTGCTGTTAATTTTTTATACACAGTGAAATAAATTGTGAAGCTGTAGGTGTTAGTGGAGCCTGAATACAAAGAAATGGAGAGGTGGAGAAACTGTGACTCCTGGCCTCAAGGACTTTGCAGTTTAACTCTGTGATCCATACATTGAAGCCTGACTGAAATCAACTTCTGCTGAAGGCAAGATGTGACTTGTCCCTAGAGGAGAAACTCCAGAAACTTTAGTGGTCTGAATAGTTTGTTTGCTCCCCAGGGAAAATATATTGAGAACCCATAGCTGTGGCATGACTCATCTACTCATAATGTATCAGGGCTGGAAATTCCTCTGTTCCATGAAAATAGAGCATGTCACCCAACACAGTGGTTTTCTACCAGGCAAAGTTTTGCTTCTGTAAACCAGAATGAATAAAAATGGAAATGCAGGGATAAGAATGAATGCAGATAAGAATGAATGCTGATTTCTAGAAAACTGGAGCACTGCAAATATAATTGACTGAAAGATAACACACAGAAGCAGTACATCTTTATGTAGGGGTTGATATACCCATTAAATTGATTTCTTTTTTTTTTAACTGGAGTTTGACAAATGTAAACAGTACATAGGGCAAATTCTTATTAGTTGGAAACTTGATCACTAAAAGATGAATAGTCAATCGGTAGAAACGCTACGGGACCAGACATCATTACATGAATGGCAGATGGCCTGAGCAGCCTTGCAAACTTTATGAAAGTTGTTTTCCATTTGAATGAAAATGAAGAGAAAATGTAATGAAATGGGGTTGCTCTTTCACAGTCTATGAGTTATATCCAGTCTTGCTGAAGTTGATGATGGTTTTGTTCCATGTATAGTGGCCACCTGCTGTAAATGCTTAGCTGAATTTCAATTTTAGCTATGTGTTAGAGAAGAATCAGGGAAGAATGTGGCTCAAGGCTTTCTTTAGGGCAAAGCATTCAGTCTAACATCCCAGCCCTACAAAATAGACAGCTAATTCATATTTTTGGACTTAAAACTTCCTTCAGGGTGATAATACATCTGCTACTACATGCTTGTTCAGCACATTATTACCCTGACTTGGCTAGTGTCCCTGGGCAGTGCCCTCTGACAGATGGCATTAGTAATATTAATGATGAGAAAGAAAGATCACTATTGGCATTAGCTTCCTGTTCTGTGGAGAGCCTGAAGGGGGGAAAAGTGCTGGAAGGGGATAGAGGGTACTGGTGCTCTCTTCCCTCTGAGTCAAGATTAAGGCTGCAGAGGAGGATAAAACCTGCCATGTGCTGTGCATGGAGCATAAGTCCAGAGAGTTTTAGGTCGTGTCCATTACAAGCACCACATTTATTTGTGGTGCAGCAACAGTAGCAGTAGTAGTTGTTATAGAAGCAGCCATAGTTGCAGTAGTAGTTATAATAACAAATTGTTATAAAAAATTAACTGACTGCCCATTTACAAGGGAGTGGTTACCATTTGGGCATAGGAAAAGGAGGTCTGTGGGGAGTATGGGGTCTTCTAGCTTCACCACACTACTTGCCCCTATTACTGTTCCTATTAATCTGCTTGGTTATTTCATTAATCTGTTTGGCTACAGCTAGGGTTAATGTTTAAGGTAGTTTTTCTGTTGCGTTCCTCTGGCTGGGACTCCTCCAGTTTCTGGAGCTTTCTCTCAAAGCAGTTTTTGCAGCAGCTTTGAGAATATCTCCACTGAGATATGCATAATACGTTGTTTACTGAGAAGTTCCTAAAGAAAAACCTGCCCTTTAAAAAAAGACTTTACTAGACTTAGGCAAATAGATTTAGAAACATTAGAGATAGAGAATTTTTATCTACATGAAAAGACTCCTTTTTTTTTTTTTTTAACAACCAACAGCTGTGCTTCATGGATAAGCCCCAGTGGAAGAAAATGTCCAGAGCTGTTACAGCTACTTAAAAAGGCTATTGCCAATACCTAGCTTTGCCACTTTCTTCTAAGTGTTTTGGAACTTCAAAATAAAATTATTTATTTTCTAAATATCCTCTGGACTGCAAAACATACCCTTCAGGATTTCTTCCCTAATTTTCTATACAGAGGCAAGGTGAGCAAACATGGGGCTACTCTATCTTACCCAGAAACTTTTTCATTTGTATGAGTGTGGAGTGTCCCCTTACTCGAAACTCAAAGACTTTGGTGGTATGAATTCATTTGCTAAACACACTTGCTTTCCTGGAAAGCAGTATGGAATTTCACATAGGTTTTGCTGAGGAAGGAGAATGATTGCACTGTAGACATTTAAGCTTTGTATATACTTTGGAAAATTATAGCCATCACATTTAAACATTAATTTTCACTTCATCCCCTGATGTCAAGAAAATTCTGGCAAGGAGGCCAACAAGAACAAGCCATAATTTCATTCTCAAGGAAGCTGAACATATTGCAAATACTGGCACCATCATCAGCATTGATTGCACTGACTGGTAGCACTGGGGTGAGACAAATCCATACCACAGCTGACTAGGGACACCATACACCTTGGGAAAAGTCATGTTAAGTCCTCTTCTGCAGGGCTGTTTGCAGCTTTGTTGCCTTGCAGTTGCATAACATGCCATGGGAATGGTACTGCAAAGTGTTCAGTGTAGTCTGTGTGGTCCATGCACCCCTACTTTGCTCCAAACCCTGTTGTCTCCAATTCAAGCATGCTGCCACTCAGGCCCTGCCTTTGCTCCTCAGAAGAGAGGAGCTTTACCCATCCTGTTCATTGTGACCTATGCACAGCTGACTCTTCAATCAAACTTCATGTTACTAAAACTCTCTGTGAGCTTCATTTGAAGCTATGATAGGAGCATGGTAGATGCAGGGAATGTCCAAGGAACATGAAGCCATAAGAAGTGGCTGTGCTTTAGCAATACTCTACACTAGAAATTGCACTGACTGAACTATTGGTGGTATATTGTGCTTATTTGTGGTTGACTGCCTCATCAATTTTCATTTGGGAACTGAAATGGAATTTGGGGGTGGATATGGTATTAATTAGGAAGGAAACTGGCTGCAATATGCTTGGAGATAAAAAATCTTTTCTGGTGGGAATCTGGTTTTGTATCCTGTCCAAGCTGTTAAAGATGCATTTTACTGCAGAAGATATTTTTATGCAGGCCTGTTAGCTCTCACTGGAGAACAAGTGAATTAAACATGAAGATGATTGGATTAGTGAGAAAAAAAAAATGAAAAAAGACTTTCTGGCTACAATAGATTCTTAAGAATTACGCTTTTATTGGTAATGTCTGCAAATTACCCCATGGATAGCTCCCGCATCTATGTAAGTAGTTAGGCAATTCTCATCATCATGGCACTTTACATTATTTGTTTGACCACTCTGAAAGGAGCATGAGATCATTATAAAACATTCAAAAAGCCATGGATAGCTACAGCATCTGTCCTATAGCTCATAAGTGCTATTGAAGCACATCTTACACACCAGCAGTATATAATGGTGTGCAGTTTTTAAAAGTTAGATAAGAGTTTGTTGGTCAGTTCTCATTTAGGCTTTGTGACATTGATCAACCTCAGACACCAAAACAGAGCTTCTTTAAGCTTTTCAGGTGTTTCTTTTCCTTCCCAATTGCAGAGCACAGCTTCCTGCAATTGAACTGGCCCTGCATGGGGTTTCTTGCTCTACCAGGCTCTAAATGTAAATCAGGGCAACACAACTACAGCAGCAAGGCCAGAAAAGAGAAGGAAAAAATTTGAAGGATGCTTGCTGATTACAGTCAGATATAAATCAATAAAAAACATCACAGGAAAGGAATCAGGGTAAGTGGGTTGAATGCTATTTGGGAGAGGAAAAGACAGGTTAAAGGACGTGCTAGGAGACTGAAATTCATTAGAGGGCTTGTAAAATATAGGAAAGATTAGACTATAGGGAAGAAAAGCAAGAAGTGACTGAAGGGTATGAAAAGGCTGAGTAGAAACTGTATTGAGCAAGTCTAGCAATCAACAGGAAAATTGAAAGCTGCCAGCAATCCAGGAGTTTTAATTCAAGGGGTGAAAGACTAGAGCCAGCCTGGCTGTAAACCTGAAAACTGGAGTCTGGTCTCCCAAAGAAGGGAAATGAAGGAGGGGAATGGGAATTCAGGGAAAAAGAAGTCAAACCCACCAGAAGATAGAAAAGGGACAAGTAATTGGATTTCCAAAGACAAGGAAGATAAAAAAGGAACAGAGATGAACTTGAGAGGAGAAGGCAAAAAGAGTGGAAGTCTGGCATCTCTGCAGCAGCTTTGGGAATCAGAATCCATTGAACCAGGGATCAGGAAGACCCAGAAACACAAGAGGCAAGGAAGGAGGGGTCAAAACAGTCTTTGTGGAAAAAGCTGACAAAAATCAGGGAGATGGATTAATGGTGGTCCTACCATCTCTGTGGTACCAGACAATTGTGAGAAAGAGAGAGCAGCCCACCAGAGGAGCTATTTTGGGACATACCATCATGATGTGGGTCCAATTGTGTTGTGGGAAGAACAGTTTTGTATCTCCTTTACCAAACTGTATGCTCCTAAGATGGTCCAGGGCCTGAAAAACCGTGACTGTGACTTGTGCCTGCTGATTTGAGGAGAAAGAGGTGTCTTAAATAAGAGTTTTTACCTTTTATTTCAAAGCTATATTTTTTACATGACAAAAAATCTGAGAGGGAGAGAGCAAGTGATCAAAAAGGACAACAATTTCTCTGTACAGGTTGAAGACGTTGAGCTTTTCTGGAAGCTCAGAATCACAACTCTATCAAAAGAGCTTCACAAAAGGGAGCTATCTCTTACCCTGATGTGCTCAGCTGGAGAGCTTGCTTTTTGCCACAGCATTAAAATTAGATGTCAGAAAACTCAAGGTCAAGCTTTTGTTTTTATCAAAGCTTTAAATTATTAAAAACTTTAAGGACACACTTTAGGAAGGATCCATGGTTGGAAAGCTAGTGGAAAATATTTAGCACTTCTGCAAAGAAGCTCTACTTATTTATACGGAAGACCTCTTCTGCACCAGAGCAATTTCAGTCCACAAAATGCTCAAAGATGCAGTGCCACCTTTTGGACAAACAGATGTCATGTTAGGTCAGGCATGGAGTTGAAAGGAGGAGAGAGAAATAGCAGGTGGCATTCAGATCCTAGCCAGAATTGGCTCTCTGAGAAATGATCAGTAGCAAATGAAGATAATTGGAAGCAGTATTCAGAAATTACTGTCTGTTTTTTCTTTAAGAAATGTATGTCTGAATTTATTTGAAAAGGATTTTAAGGTCTATTAAGTCCACAACTGTTAAAAAAAAAAAAAAAAAAAAAGCAAAAAACAAGAGAAAAAAAGCATACTATGGTTATACAGAACTGGAATATGAGTGTCAATTCTGGGCTTCACCGGTTGTAATGTCAGAGAAACAGTGCCAAACTCTCCAGGGACTGCAAATCTACAGTGCATGATCTTCACGATTTAGAGACAAACATTCAAACAAGTATGTGTGCCCTCATCTAGATCCAAGGGGACTGCTGCCATGGTCTTGGAGATTTAAGGGCTGAAAGCACAGAATCTGTATGTAGTTCTTGCCTAGCAAAGGAATACTTTAAGTGATATATCACTCATCTTCAGTGAACTGTAAAGTCTATGTATTACCTGCACTGGCCAAAGCATCCACAAATAAGAAGGAAGCTAACCATACAGAAAGGTGAACTGATTAGCCTGGAAATCACATATCCACCCAGTGGTACTGTCCTGCAGTGCTGAACATCCTTTAGGTAATTTCTGTAGGTTAACTATTTCCTTGAAAACATTGAAAAGATATTGTGCAAATAACGTGGAAGTATAATGAAAAAACTCCCAAACCCTAGTCTCTGCATCTTTCTGCAGTGTAAACCTTTTGGATCCTTGTACCCAGGCCAAATCTGACAATGAGGTCTTAAATAATTTCCTTCATTTCTTCTCTCTTTACCATAACAGCAGCAGTGGACACCGCAGCCCTTGTTCGGCAGCCTGTCACAAAATTATATCCATGTGTAGAACAGTCATTAGGATATCCTATTATTTTCCTGGAAATGCTGTAATAAAGAATTGCACTCTGAAGGAGGTTAATATTCTGCTACAGATTTCTGTTACTGTCACTTCTAATGCCTGCCAAGGGGATGGCAGGCTAAAGTTACCATAGCATCTTTAAGATTTCTCTGTTTTGTCACTGCTACCACGTTCTTCAGCCTCCAGCTTATCTCCTAGGGACCAGACAAGGAGTTCAGGGATCTGGGAACCCTTCTCATTTTGTGTGAAATTACTGGCAGGTATCTTGGTGGTCCTGGAACCCATCACATATTTAATCTGATTCTCTTCTGTTGCCAACACAGGGATTGTTATTAGAGACTCCTCTGTGTGCCTCCTTTTCTTCTCACCAACTTGGCTGATTGCACTGGCAGATAGTTTTCCCCAGAAGGGTGAGTTACAGGGTGTGTATACATTGCTTTCTAGTAGGTAAGAGGTGCTTTTAGAATGACACAAAGTCCTTCTTCCCAGTGGAATATCTGTGCTAAGGCTGATTTCCTCTCTCCAGTGTTTCACTTGTCTTTGACAATATGTATTATAAAGGATTCTGTCTCTATGTGCCAGCCTATTCCAGTAATGCTGTGGATTGAGTATGATTTAATCTACAACTAAAACAAAAATATAACTAAGAAAATGCATTTCAACTGACAGACATTCTTTAAGTTCAATCCCAAATGAGATATTTTGGTTTAGTTTTGTGCATTTCCCTCATGCTTTAAAAAATAAAATGTAGCTAAAGTTAGTCTTGAAATACCATTAAAAGAATACTAATTATACATAGCATACTACATGCTTCCAAATTCGGAAATATTTTGATTGTTCCAGCATTAAAAAATAATATATTATAATTTCATTACATGCACACACACACACAATATCTATTTGTTTTCATCTGTAAATATTTGTCCATTTTGCAGAAAAAATTCAAGTGTCATCAGTCCAAATCATGTTTTTCTTTAGTGAATAAATGATGCAAATGAAAAAAATACGTCTCATTCTAATCACATCTTCTATTTCAGGTATGCATTATAAATAAAATTGTGTTTGCTTTCAATTTACAAAGGAACTAATACGTAAAAGAAAACATAAAAGAAATAGGGGCAGATCTCTCACAGAAACTTATACTATAAGTTTATATTATACTCAAATTTAGTTCAAATGCTTCTACTTCACCTTTTGTGTGGTGAGGGCACATACCAGCCAATGACAAGTGGCTGTTTATGTTTTTTTATGTTCTATATTCACCTGTTCTTGTGCCATTACTGTACTATGCTGTTTTGCACTTTTGTTGGCTTTTTGAAAGTCCATCTTTGTCGAGTGTCTGACAATGTGACAAGGCAGTTAAACCAAAAGAATAGTGAAAGTGTGTAATTCTGCACACATGCAGCAGCTGCTGCGTCTATGATTCCGCAAGCTGAAAAGAGGTGACTGGGGAATGCAAAGCTAAGGGCCTGACTCCAACTCTTCTCTTACACCAGCAGGCATAAAATTCAGATGCAGTAAAACAGAATGTCAAGTCATTGTCTGTCTTGTCACGGGAAACTTAAACCTGTTAACAGGAGCAAAGCTTCCTTTACACTTTCCCCAGATAATCAAGTTTGGTAGAATCTAAAACGCTTTGAAAGGAGGACATGAGTTTTAAGAGGTGGATGAGCAATCTACTCAGCTTTGGGGAAAAAAAAGCCCAAATCTCATTCATAAAGCAGTCTCCAATAAATAAGATGCAGGAAATTAGGAGTTATCCCTATTAAAAATACAGAGTAAAGTAGCTGCCATGCATAAGAATAAGGTTATGGGTTAAACCCGAGGTCACGCTGCAATTATTTTTTCCTGAGCATCTCCAAATTATCATCCAATATTCAGGCCAATATGCTGCAATTAGAGACATGACTAAGTAGCAATACATACAGTATTGAGAGAGGAAAAACTGCAGACTCTTCTGCAGAAAATTTCTCTTCACAAGTGCAACAAGAAGGTCTTCTCATGAGTTCATCAATTTCAATTAGGATACAAAGTTAATTTTTCAAGTACACAGGCAGATGTTGTTTTCTCTTGAGAGGACTGATAATACTAAAGCAAAACAAACCTTCTCCAGGATGGACATAGCTGAAATGGCAACTTTTGAGGTAATAGATTGTCCCATGTATTAGAAGCTGAACCAGTATAATTGCTTTAAAATACCACTCTGTAGTTACTCTATTACCTACATTCTCTATAGCTTCACAAGGAAATGTGTTTGTGTCTTCTCTGATGATTGAAATACTGTGCTTTTCCGTGGTTATTGGTGAGCCACAAATCAACCTATTATGAGTCTTATCTCACATGAATGCCATTAGAAATCAAATGATGCACCCATAGCCGGCTTGACATTAAGTGACAGTGCATGCTAAGTCTGTAGAGTGCATGTGACCCACCCGCACTTCTCATGGAGATTTTCAGTATTTCAGTGTGAGTGGCCTTGTAGAAAAGAGTAGGTTGTTCTAAGAAGCACTTAATCTTAGTGTCAAAGTGTGAAATTTCACACACTTTGAAGGATTTGCACTCAATTACATTACAGCTGAACCAAAGTTATTTTCTGAATTCAAGTCTCGTAGGAAATTTTCTTTGTTTATTGGTCTGGTTTTGGGGGAGAGGGAGTTTATTGATTCAGCAACACAAAAGATTTTGCAGATTCTGTCTGCTGTGTCCTGGAGGTAATAACACTCTGAAACATTACTGGGAGGTTGTGGTAAAACTCCAGGGTCCAAACTCCTCAAATCTTCCTGCCGTGCCCATAGCAGTTTGTTTAGTTGTTTGGATGCCAGGATGCATCACCTGAGCAGAAACCACAGGTCAGTGGACACCAGGAAGTGGTACCCAGGAACAGAGTGCTCCTACTTTTACTTGCACACTTCCTACAGTATTGTTGTGTGTGTGGAAATACTCTGCATGCAGAAGGTTTGAGGCTTGTTTACACGAGGAGCAGTCAGCAGAGAGCAACTGATGCAGCTGGGCCAGTTATAGCTGGCTTTGGAGAGAGGCAGAAGGCAGATGTTCTGCTGATGGGGTGCTTAGTGCAACCTGTGTGTGTCCTTCCCTATTCCTAATTGTCAGCACTGGAGCATTCATATTAATAGCCTGCTGCCAACTGCTCCTAAGAAAGTCCATGAGAGTTGCCTTACATATTCATACCTGTTCTGTATGTGCAACTGTGGCACTGAAGTAGCAAAAGAGAGTGAACAAAGTGCATGTGGTCCTGTTATGCAAATGTGCTATCTGGAAGTATAGATTAGCTAATATCTTATTTATCAGCAGAAAGTTAAACACAAGATGGAGGAAGGATCTCCTCATCCAGATCTCCTCTATCTGATATTGCAGTCTTTATAGAGATTTTTTCAGGTGAAAAAATGCTCAAAAATAAACATTCTTGCTGTATCAGGCAGCATTTATGATGCAAAAGAGACTGTATTTTGACAATACCAATATTTTCCATAATTGGTAAGACCGCAAAAGTATGTACTTGACTGAACTCTTGAGTGGCAAGTATTTTACTTGTAGTAAACAAGATCATCAGAGAGGCATTCACAGGATGAGACCAAATCAGTGAGCAAGCAGCAGATGGGGCTTGAGATTCAAAAATGAAGAGCACGGGTGACTTCATCTCCTAAATCTATTATTGATTAAACCATGAGCAGTCAAGACTCTCATTTCACTCACGTTTAGTGCAGCAGCTCTTGGCTGCCAAGCTCAGGGAGCGAGCAATCTAGCAGGAATTAGAAAAGAGCTGGATAATAAAGTATATGCAGACAAAGTTCAACCATGCCACTGTTATTAACTCATGCACTGCTGAGGCCATTTGCACAGACACTAAAATCAGAGAATTAAAAAAAATCTTTGACAGCACTGGTGGCAGCACATGTACACAAATGTCACAAACTCCTTGTAAGTGAGTAATTGATCTCTTGAGTACTGCTATCTGCAACATCTCCTTTTACTCTTTCCTACTGAAACTCTCTTTCTCATCCCTGTAGTGGCTGATGCACACCTACAGAGGTACAGGCAGCTCTGCCTTATCAAAAATGGATGCTTTGATTTTGTTTTTCTCCCTCAGTACCTATTCTAAAGCAACAGACTTTCTCTCCTATCATGTTGGCTTCTATTTTCTTTTTTTTTTGGCACAGTTGGTTTTTTGGGGGACTCTAAGTTTTGTCTCCAAACTCCTATTTTTTTCATTATAGGATTCTTTCTTTTTTCCAACTTCTCTTTTAACAAAATCTAGATGCTTTTCTTGGGACCAGGGACAGCGTAATGACTGCTTGGTTGTATAAAGTAAAGCTGTTAATAGAGCTATCACCCACTCTCTCCTACTTCCTATTCTACCATGTGAACAGGGAAATTTGACCCAACAAAGACACTGAATCTCCAAAGGCACTGCATAGGATTGAATTCTTATTGTTCTGTGTTCCTCCTTCATGAATAAGGTTCCTGATGACTTTGAGGGATTTCCCTAAGGGCAGTCAGTAGCACCAGGAGGAGTTTGAATTGCAAATGCTACATCCTGCTCATCCTGAGAATTTGCTATCCTCTTAGCTTGCAAATTGTGGACTGAATCTGAGCTCTTCAGGGACAGCACTTCTGCTCTGCTCCTCTACCTAACAGTGAGTGTAGAGCAGGTCTTGGGAAAGGTGTTGCACTGTGACAGCCTCTGTCCCGTTGCTCAAAAAAAACCCCCAAAAACCTGGCTCCATCTTCTTTTCTCTCCCCATCAAGCATTTATCCACTTGGCTAAGATTCTCCTCAGCCTTCTCTTCTCCAGAGGATTGGCAGTCCCAGCTCTCTCAGCCTCTCCTTGTCTCAAAATGCCCCAGCTGCTTAACCATCTTCATAGCCTCTTCATGGAGTCTCTCCAGCATGCCCATGTCTCTCCTCTACTGAGAAGTCCAGCTCTGGACACAGTACTCCAGATGTGGCCTCACCAGGGCAGTGCAATGGGGCCACCTCCGTTGACCTGGCAACACTTATGCTCATGCAAGGAGGTTTTTGGCTTTCTTTGCCATGAGGGCACATTACAGCTCATAGTTGTCTTACCATCCACCAAGACCCTGAAGTCCTTCTCTACAGAGCTGCTTTCCAGCCAGCTGGTTACCAGTGCGTACTGGTGCCTGGGATTATTTCTTATTGTTCAATTGCCTTGACATTTTCCCTTGTTGAATTCCATGAGGTTTCCATCAGCCCATTCCTCCAGCCTGTCAAGGTCCCTCCGGAAGGAAGCATGAACCTCTGGTGTATCAGCCACTTCTCCCAGTTTTTTGTATCTGTGAACTTGCTGAGGGTGCACTCTCTGCCATCATCTGGTCCTTAATGAAGATACTGAGCAGCACTTGGCTCTGTATCAATCCCTTGGACACACTGCTAGTGTCTGGCCTCCAGCAGGACTGCATGCTCCTGGTCACAGCCCTCTGTGTCTGTCCACACATCCATTTGTCTACATATACTTTATCAGCTATGTCTATTTGAAGCCCAAGTGGTAAATATTGCAGTTTCGAGATGGAAGGTCCTATCTGGAGCTGGAGAGCCACTGGCTGTGTGTATCGCATGGGGAAGTTGATGCAATCAAACACTGGAGTGCTTTTGATTCTGTGATAAGGCAGCAAAGGCCCTTTGCAGCTTGCAACAGCACTTAATCCAAACAGAGCATGACCTGATCTACCTGCAAACTGTTGTCATCATATTCTGCACTCTGTTTTGCCTCAAGGGATGGTTACATCTAGCTCCCTGCTAGACACATGGGGCCATGTTGATTCTGCTCCACTTCTTAAGAGGTCAAGTCTTTAGGCAAGCACTAATAATTGCCAGTGGTGTCCAGAGATTTATAGGTTTGTTCTATATCCTGTAGGCTTCAATCTTTTGCACTTGTTCAGAAACCCTTGGGATGGCTAGATGAGCTGGCTTGTTTTTTGCATTGGGCTCTTTTTTCTCTCCCATCTAAATTTATTAACATGATTTTCAATTACTTTTAGAACCCTGATAGTAATTTATTTTTAATTATCTACCCTATGTAGCAGTAACTTGCTAAATAATCAGGTCAGTTTAAGGTCTCTCTGAAAACGAGTATTACAGTCTCGGAAAGGCTCTCAATCTAGTTCTATTATTGCTATTAATTCTAATTAAAATAATACTTAGTACTTATCTAGCAGTTTTATGTCTGGAGTATTTTGTAAACATTTACTGATTCATTTTCATATAATTATTGCAAGATAGGCAGGAAATAACAGTAAAAAAACTGTAGCACAGAGCAAAAAGAAGAAAATCACTTATCTACAATAAAAGAAGTTCAGGAGTGTGTATTACCCATAGACTGATTTTCCTGTAGAGTTCCCTGCACATGCATGAGGACCCACTGTACAGCAGCAGAAGCCACACATCCTTGGCAGCACATGAGCAAATGCATACTCTCAGCAGGGAATAGAGCAGAGAAGTTCACATCATCAGGTTTGGTTTGAAAAGAAGAAATTTAACCAACCTAGCATCAGGATTTAGAGAGACAATAGGTCTCCCCATCTTGATTCAAAGCCATAAAAAGAATTGGATTCCTCAGCATATGGTTAAACACCAAGGGAAAAGGACTAAACCGACAAGATTGGATTGAAAGGAAGAGAATAGATCTGAAATTCAAATTAGGGAAGCAATGCTAAGTCCTTGGCCCCGTTACCAGATTTGACATTGACAGAGATTAGTCTTGGCACCATCAGTAATGAGAGAGTTGGGGTGCTTTTTAAGCTAAATTTGCTGCCAATATCTAAAAGATTTGCCATCCATGGATGAGCACATTGTGTCAGAAGGCCAAGAGCTATTAATACAGTCACCACATAATGAGTAGGGAAGACCAAAGGAGCAGCTTGTGTAAGACTAAAGGCAGCTCCAAGTCAACATCATTTCTGCAGTGTTACAGTTCTGTGGATAAGCTACAGCTGAAGTCTGGAACTACACTGCAAAACCACTGATCAGCACATTTGCCAAAGGATGCCTAGGAGGCACATGCAAATTATTTCCTCAGGGAAAAAAAAATAAATAAATAAATTGGTGGCTTTGCTCCTTGGGAAAGAATGATGCCAGTATGATAGTTCCAGGCGTGAGATGGATACACAGTCTGATCACCAGCCACCGGAAAAGATGACAAAGTAGCCATTGCCAAGTGTTTCTAAGAGCTGTGTCGTTAGTGGGCCACAGGCTGAAGGCTTCCCAGGATTTTTGCCATAAATGGAAAGAAGTTCCTCAGAGTGTATGTTGCTTGCGAATGGCTCCAGAGGGTCCACACAGTCAAAGGAAGCACGAAACATCGTGAAGGCAGAGAAACCATTCTTGTCCAGGACTGGCCAGTTTTCAAAGGTGTAATGACAGGAGACATTGCCATGTAAAGAATAGGCTGGGTATGTGCAGGAAAGGATGTTGTTTAGTGCAGTTATTCCTGCTGTCATGAGATAGACTGGTACTGAAATCAGACTGAAGTATATGGCATGAATTACTGGTTATGACTGTGCAGAAAGTAGTGAAAGAGGTATACAGACAACAGAAAGGAATGTCGGAAGCACCGTGCAGCCTCAACATATTGTCTCCACTCACACACCAAATGAGAAAGCCTTCTTCACTTTTACAGACTATTGGGACCATAATTAGACAGGACCTACGTTAAGAGAAAGGAGCTTTTTCAGTTGGAGAACTTTAAAAACAGTCTGGTGGCTAAAGCCTTGAAGAGTCCAGTTCATTGCCTTCTGCTCTGGTGGGCACTTGCAGTGAGACCCTGGCTTGAACACAATGTAGATTCCTATCCTGTGTCATCAGAAAAAAACAGAAAATATCAGCTCAGTACATAATTTTTCTATTTTCCTTTCTCAAGGAGCTGTGCATAGTTGTGAGTTTCCAATCTCTAGTTGAAGATGCCCCAAAACACTAAATGTTAAAGGCTAGGTTGAATGGGGCATTGAGAAGCCTGGTTTATTGAAAGATGTCCCTTCACATGGCAGGGGTTTGGGTCTAGATGACCTTTGAGGTCTCTTCCAACCTGAGCCATTCCATGATTCTATGATACCTGCTTCACCCTGAATGAGTACTTCAGGAGCCTGGCATTTGCAGGAAAGAAACGTAATTAATTTCACAAGAAGAAAGGTATTGTGGCAGAGGAGCAAAATCATGGGAACCTTTAATAAGAGTCTGCGGCTGTCACAACAAGGTAAACAATATAGGAGCTTAGCCTACATGAATTTCTGGGTTAGTGTCCATGGAAACAAAACTGCTGGAGTACAATGTATACTATTCAAAGCACTGGCTCATCTTTCACTCAGGGTATCTCCACGTGGTGTGTTGTGCAGTGTGGATGAAAAGGTTGTCTCCATCCTGCCCCCAGTGCTCTGCTCTGTAAGATTTCCTTCAGTTTTGTAGTTAGGTCAGGAGCTGCACTGGCTTGCAATAGGCCCTGCTAAGGTCTGTCCTAAGTCTTCATGGCTAGTAGTACGCCATGACCCAGGGGCAACATTTCCCACATTTATTCTACATGGACATAGCCAACACCCTTCCCACTTCTCATGGGTACAGCACTGGTTACACAGACTCCTGCTCTCCTTCCAATTCAGTAAGCTCACTGCCAGCCTCGTAAAGGACACTGTTTGGTAGTTTACTGAGTAATTGAAGATTTAAGGTAAATACTTTGATCCCATAGGCTAACTTCAGCCATTGCTTCACTTCATGGGCTTCACACAAACCAGTCTGTGCAGAGGTGTCTTCACAGCCAAGTACAGGTCAGGGTTCCTCAGCCTCCGTGTGTGACACATGGCCTGAGCTGGGGGCACTGGAGCAATCACTGTGGTTCAGTTT
Source organism: Toxostoma redivivum (assembly GCA_013397375.1). Lineage (NCBI taxonomy): Eukaryota > Metazoa > Chordata > Aves > Passeriformes > Mimidae > Toxostoma > Toxostoma redivivum. Next base: position 186,595 of record VXBI01007928.1, on the reverse strand, counting down.
GATTGATCAGATTAACTTGTAACACTCAGAAAATGATCTTCAAATATCTGGTTTTAAGAGGCAGTGGGTGGAGTTTTTCAGGGTCATACCTTGCAGACTGAGGCATATGCTGCATGTGCTTCTGTTGAGGGGAATGTGCTGGAGAGGGTCACAGGCTACTGAAATCAGCTGAAATCAGCAGCACACTGCCCTAGGACACATGAAAGCAATGATGGAGAAACAAATGACAAATCTCCACCATTATCCAGTCTGTGAAAAACCCAGCACCCTTGCTCAGAAAAATTTAAGAAATAAACCGGCAGCAACCATATTTTGGGGTTAAGGATTGGAGTTGATGATCATGGAAGTAATTTCCAACCTTAATGATTCTGTGAGAAGAAAACTGGTGCAAAAAAGGGTAGTGACGTCCATGAGCATTGTGGCTGTGGTTGATCAGTGCTGAGGCTAGGACATCCCCAAGGGGCTGCAGCTGTGAGCAACCCATGCTGGGACAAGAACATCTGGAGGGACTCTGGCTGTAGGTGACAATGTAGTGGGCAAGAGGGGTGGGAGATATTTCTGTGCTGTTTAAAAATCTAGTTTATGTAGAAGTTTTATCTTCTTTTCATTGATACCCAGAGAAGTGAGTGGATTTTTTTTGTTGATTGGCAAGATGTTACCTAGAGTATGATTCCCCAAAGTAAGGCTTTTCTGCCCATGGTAAATGACCTTACTGCATCTCACTCCAGGGCTGTCAGTGGTATCCAAAGTAAAACAGAGATGATCATAGTAAGGATAAAGACAACACTGAAACAGATTCTGGATTCAGAATAATCAAGACAGAGTGAAGGGCACACAGTAGCACAAACCCTATCCACTTTCAATATCCAATTTCACTTTCAATATCCAATTTCAATAAACATTATATATATATATATTTGTCTCATACAATTTCAAATATATATAGATACATGTATGTATGCATACTTGAACACATGGGTGTCTTCAAAAATATTTATATATATAATAATTTCGGTTATGCATTAGCATACTTTATTATATATTAGTATTTTTATACATAAAATTTATATACAAATTTGAAACAGTGCACATAAAAATAATCTAATCCATATGTACTATACATATATACTAGATAAAATATAACATATCATAAACAATCAAAAGATTAAAGCCATATACTTTATGGGTTAATATACTGATGCTCAGCCATCCAGTCTATCTCTGACAGACAATAGCTTTCTACATTAAAATTCAGATTATTTTGAACTTTAAGTGTATATTAACAAAAACTTGAGAGACACCTGAAATTTGATGGAGGATTATTTTTAGTTTCTTTTTTTAAAAAATATATTTTTTTATTAATGTTGTTTTTCTATATACATACATGTGTTTTCCTGGTGCAAAAAAAATAAAGGTGCTTTCAAAATTTTTTATGAACATCAGGAGTGAAAAACGTCTTTCCCTGTTTCTATCAGCAGGCTTTGCTCTTCAGCAAATCACCATTTCTGCTGATTTCTTGGCTTGGGAGCCATGGGAGAGCTCTTGTCCAGAACCTGTTGAAGAGAAGCACTGCAGCCCTGGGGACTACAGGAGCCCTTGGGCTGGCTCCATGCAGGAGACCAGCGATGGACCAGCAGTACAATAACCCATTACATGAGAAAAATTTAGACTTAAGAAAAACTGATAGAAGTGTCTGCTTACAATACATACGAGGAAGTTTTGCCTTGCTATGTAGTGCGATGCCATTTTTTCTTTATAATATTTCTGTACACTTTTCATGACCTAACGTAATGTAATTCCTTAATCATGACAGTTTGACACCATATCCAAATTTATGGCTAAGTGTACTTTTCATTGAAGTCAACCCCCTGCTGTCATGCCAGTGGCTATGAAAAGAAAATGTTCTCTTTCACTGCAGAAAATAGCAAAGGTGTCTGCAAAAGAGTAAATGATCTACTTATCAAACTGCATTTTAAATCTGTACTTTTAATGTGATGGGGTATTTTAAGTGACTTATGTTCCTTTTACTCTCTCTTGCTAATTGGCTTTTCAGATACCAGAAACTAAAAAAAGGAAAATTAAGTAAAAGAAAGTAGAAGTGCTGGCCAGAGAATAGATTTGATTTCTCACAGCGTGGTCACTCTGTGGTTAGTTATCCACCTGCCCAAAGGCATGCAAAGACTATTCAAATACACACTGGCTGAGGGGAGCCTTTCAGACCTGTTTACAAGCAATAGGAGTACATCCACACTGCTACCCATTTGTGCTGGGTGAAATGCAATGATGGTCAGGCAGACTTAAAAGGAATGGCTTAAAAGGAATGGAGAGAGAGAGAGCTGTTGTCTGTGTAGTAAAAACTGAGTCACATTCAAGCTGTTTACAGCAATATTGGCTGAGGGTTTGGTTTTCCTTTTAATGCTATTTTTTACTGAAATGATACAGTGAAAAAAGCTGTGAAGAGCTAGGGCAGCTCTATGTGACATCTCATTTTACTTCTGGATACCAAGAGAGATTAATGTATGTGGGCCCCCAGCATTCTCATTTCTATTGCCATTCCTCCAAAATTGAAATATCATGTACAACAACTTATTCTTTATGGCTTAATTTCCTTCTGCCCAAGCAGCCAATCAGAAATATAAATGGACAAAACCAATTCCACTATAAAACTGTATGTGTATTATATCACAGCCATATTATTCTGAATTTTTGCTATTTTTGCCTAAGGATCAATGGATAACTGAAATACAACAGGAAATATTTGTTTGCTTCTTAAGGAGAAACAGAACCACCCAATTGATAGTAAAAGTCAGTATGCGCTGTTCTGTGAATGCATTCTAGCATGGCAATTAAGTATTGAGTAAATAATAAATATCTCAAAGCAAACCTTTTACAGCCCAAATAATGGAATGAGTTACGAAATGCTCTTTTATAATAGGAAAAAGTGCTCCATTATCACTGGAAGCAACATGAAATAACCAATGTTACAATTCAATTCCTTGTGCTTTCTCAGCAGTCCAGTGAAATATTGGGTATTGTTTGGAAGGAAGGAATTCCTTTGTTTGAGAGTGTGGAAACATTTTCAAGACTCCTCAAATTCTGATGCTGTACAAACCAGGAAAACAGAAAATATTTTCTGCTTCCACTAAAAGGTGGTGGTGTTTGTCCTCTTTTTAATCAGAGTGCCTTGGGACCTGTTTTACCTCATAAAGGTATTCAGCAAATGAATACCTTCCGTAATCAGAGTACAAAAGACATTGACTGTCCAGCTGGCAGTGTAGCTCCCCTTTAATTAGTCCAGCCTGGAGGGTGGATGGTGCTCTGTGGCACTGTTTGCTGCCATGGGAAGCATTGCTCGTGCTGAAGCCAATGCTACAAATGATATCTGCTGAGCCAGGCTTTGTCTCTCAAGGACAGCTTGTTTTTTTTGCAAGAACACACCAACCTTTCAGGCTGCCTTGAGACAAGATCTCTCTTTCAGTGAACCCTGAGTCTCCCAAGCCAGAGATCCCAGCTCACAGGGACATAACCCTTTGGGTTTCCAGAGCTTATACCTCTCTATGAATGCTTTTCTTGGGAAGATGCCTGCAGCACTTAGGTTTGCAGCTTGGCTATAGCGTGATATGAGTGGACAGGGTCACAGACTACACAGGTTGTCTCCTGGGGACTTTGTTTTCTGTTTTGATTGAGTACTTTGCTTGGGTAGACAATTTTCACAGCATATTTTCTGGCAAATTAGTCAAGAGTTTTGTTTGACCAGGAATGGCTTCCCTGGGTTTCGCCGTGTATCACTAATCAATAAGACAGGCACAGAGACATAACGTAGAAATGAACTGATGCCTGTAAGGAGAGACGAATGTGACTAATTATTGCTAGGCCACCTACTGCCACAGCCAGATTGGAACATCCCCACTGTTCAATGCTAAGTTTAGCAGCCGATTGCTAGGTGTGAAGGCTTTCTGCCAGCAATGCAAATGCCCAGCACAAAAGGGTGCCTTCTCCATAGCACACCCCATGACTTGAGCTTTTGTAGATAAACTGGCCTTAAACTATCAGGTTCTGCTAGCAGGATAGGAGGTGTATAGCTCAGCCTATTTGCTTGACTTTTAGGAAGGAGTTTTGAAGGCAGTTTGAAACTGAGCTGGAGACGTGACTGTGACCTGCAGTGCCAGCACTGATCTTGTTATAGAGACATACCTGCAGCATGCTCTGTTGCAAGAAACTAATTTTGAATAGTATTTACCTCTATAGGTTGTGAAGTGCTTGACAATGACTGTCACAATTATCCCTTTTTCCAGATGGGAAGACTGAGGCAGGGATAGAGTAGCAGCTACTTTTGTTCATCAAGAAAGCAGTGGTAGAAGCTAAAACAGACCCAAGTCATTTGCAAAATTCCTCCTCCATGCACTTTCCACTCGTACCTGTGCATGCTTCCTTCAATTCTTCTGGAAAGTCATTTGATCTAAGAGAATAGAAATGACAGATGTCACCTGAATAATTTTCAAATCTAATTATGTCATTTGCACCATCTCTAGACCTACGAAGCTCAGTGGAAGTGTGGCTACCCCAGGTATATTGCACTTCAGCTTTTGGCTGGTTTATCCTAGGAAATAAGTGGTTCTCCTGCCTGTAGCAACTGTACTTGTAATGCTTTGATAGATCACATTTTCTAGGATCCTCATGGTCTGGACAAATTGCCCCTTCCTTTTCTGCTTGCTGAAAAATGAAGCTTTTAGCTCTTCTCCCAGGATCAACATGTGTCTGGGATTCCCTGAGCACACTGACTAAATCACACTGATTTCTCTAGTGTTTTTGAGCACCTGCCTTTTTAATATGATTGCTATTCTGATGCATGGAAAAATCTGCCAGCTCAACATTAGTCTCACAGTTGTTGATTGTTTTTTTTTCCTATTAAATCAGACTGGCTACATGTCAATCTGCAGAGTATGCTGTTTGCCTGCCACTCTGAAATACTTAATTTGCTATCCTCCTCCTCTTCCCTCCTCCATTTCCAAATGGACACACAGACAAATAGGTAGGAAGACTTTCACTTGCTAAAGTGGAAATATGTAGGACTGTATGGGAAAAGAGTGTAATATTTCATATTTTGAATACCTTATATTTTTGATTTCCAGTTTAAAATCCCTTTGAAGTTCATTTTAATTGGATTAGAAGTGGAAATTAATTATCAGCACTTAGAGACAGCTTTACCTCCTCCGAGCCTTGTTCAGATGTTAATGAATTAAGGACAGTTTGTATCTAATTTGGATTAGGTGACTAAACAACTCCAGAAAAGGCGTTTCTATATATAGTGTCTCATTTTGTCACTGCTGGGGAAAGTACCTGCTGGGAGATGGTTGAGGTTTAAGGACTTGTGCAGTGAGGATGCTCACTTTTGCAGCATGAAGTCATTAGGGTTTGCTCTGAGTGGGTTTTCTTGCCTTGGTGCTGGAAACAGGCAGCTGCACCAAATCACTCAGAGGAACAGCCAAAAAGCACAGACTGCATGTACCAGGGTAGATGGGCATATTAACGTGGTAAATGCATTCAGCCATAATCAATGGTTCACTGCTGGTGGGTTAAACAACTCACCTCCTTGCTGAAGGATTTTACTTGACAGCAAGGTTATAGTGAAACACAGAAATCCAATATCCCTTCTATAAAATACAGATGGAGAAAAAAAATTATGTGGACTAAAATTATGACTTCATATCACATTTAGTCTGTCCTTTGCTCGGATTGGTAGGCTGTGTTTCAAAGCTTTATAATTGATATTGCTCATAACACTAGGGGAAAAGAGAAGGAGGGCAGGCTATAAAATAAGAGATTGGAGCTGTAAGACATATTGTAAAGTGACAATAGGGAACAAGGAGGTCCAGGGATCACTAGATGGCAGTCATCTCTCCAGCAAGGATAATCGGGAAAGGGAGACATGAGCTTGTGGGGACATAAAAGCAGCATGGAGGAAAGCAGCTGTAACTCCGTAAAATTCTAGAAATTGCATCGAATTTGCTTTGCTATGCACAAGGAATCCCAGGGCAGGCAATGCTCTCTTCCAAAAGTGGTCTCATTGTGTCAGTAGATTTACTGACATGAGGAGAGCAGGTGGGATTGATCCGTGCGCTCACAAAGCAAGGAAGAAAAATTAATTCGATTTAAAAGAAAAAAGCTTAGAAAGAAAATTACATTGCCAAGTCTTTTGGTCTTGCATTGGGATGTGAAAATGTGGGAGTTCAAACCGGAGACCTAATTAATATATAGATACAGATTGCACACATTAATGTTACTTGGTTGCACAATAGCAGAGCAGGAATGCCATTTCTTTTAACAAGACTGAAAACAGTCAAATATCTGACGGTCTTCAGAGCTTATTCATGTTGTTTATTATTCTTATTGCACTGTTCATGGTGCATATGCCTGTGCTAACTTCAGCCAAAAAAGAGAGCTATCCCCAGTCCTTAAGCCAATGCTCAGGAACACATTAAAATAACCTGAATTTGGGATCACTTCAGCGTCTCCATTCCATAGTTATGTTATAGGAAGGCAGAGGTTTGGAAGCTGAGCATCACAGATCAAACAATAGCTATGGTTTAGTTCACTTGCCCTTTCCCAATTCATATGAGACTCTTTTCCACATTGAAACTTGGCAAACATGGCTCAGTTCTCCATAGAGTTTACTGGAATAACTCCTAATTTTACAGGACACAGGATTGATTATGTGAGTTCCTATATACCAACAAAGACCATAGAATTACACTCGATAACATGCTTTCATATCAGTATTGCACATTTGTTGTTGAACTAGGGGCTACATTTTTTAACCTGTGGTGTCACAATTTCAAGTAGATGGTCACAATAACAACAGGAAATTGTTAATATTAGTCCTGTATCTTGTTATCTTTTTTTACTTTAATCTTTTTCTAAGTCAAACTTGTTTTCCCTGTGGGAATAGAAATGAATACTTTTAGAAAGTCATCTAGATTTGCTTAATGATTTGGAATGACGGAGAATTAACTGATTTATCTGGTCATTTGCTTCTTCAGCATTACTCCAATAGGGGTTACTCTGAGACTGATTTAGAGGCACAATGCCCAAAACCTTGGAGGAAGAATACACATAGAAACTACTTCCCTGAGAACATGTGTCCCCTTGGAGGTCTTATCTTGGAAATAGGATAAAACTTCTTGACTTGCAAAATTTGGTGCCTCTTTCTCACTTTTCCAGATGGATATCTGTGTCTTGGCTCTGAAGTTAACCTCCTGTGTGCTTTTATCCCATATACTTAACATTCAGTCCTTGGTTCCTTTCTAGGAACTTAACTAGATAGCTCTTCTAGACTTTCTCCATGTAATATAGCTCATTGAATTTGAGTAAGTCTACAAGCTTCTCAACAAACACCAAAGATGGCACACCTTCAGCCTGCCATGCTGAAATGCATTTTCCAGGCTTCATGTTGATTGTATTTTTCTCTGAACTCCAACTTTTTTTATGTCACTTTTTTTCAAAAACAGTGACCAGATTGGACCAGATAGCCATGACATTTTTCCCCAATGTCAGAGAAAGGGAAAGCTTCCTACACCTATATGTAAGAAATGTATCAGTGTTCTCCAAGCAGACAGTCCCACAGGAGTTGGGAGTAATTGCTAAGAGATAAAGATTAGTGGTTTATCTAATAAGATCCAAGGTCTTCTCCAAGTCATTGCCTAGCAGGACAATCATCTAGTCCATTTGGTCCATATTCTCTATTTCTAGAGGGATGACTTTACATTTGGCCTCAATAAACAGTTTGAGAACTTTCAGCATACACACAAAAATGCTGATTCAATAAACTCAGAGGGACATGATGGTGACATATTGCACACAATGAAACTTACACCTGAGACTTTTCTGACATCTTGACTGTATTCCCAGGCAAGCTGTCTTAAGAGCTCTTATACTCTCATAAGGAGTCCTCTGTGCATTGTAGGTAGACAAGCCTTGCTTTTAGTTTCATAGATACAGGGAACACATATATCATTATAAGAAGAAAAAATTGTTCCCAGTGTTTCTGAAATACAATATTTTAGAAAGTGGGAAAGGAAGGAAATGCTTTGACTCGTTTGGTTCATTTGGACTCTGCATGAATGTTTCCCTCAAAGTCTTGAGATTTTCAGTGGAATTGAAATTTTTTTGTGCATCTGCGTCAGTACTTCAGTTCAGATCAACAGCATACATTTGAAGCAAATTTCCTTGTTGTGCCAGTCACTCCACTTGGACTCTTACTTCAGAATAGTCTTGGATCATGTTCTTTATCAACAAAGCTAAAGTATTGGAAGGACTCCTGTGGTGCTCCAATCACTAATGGACCTTGAATCTGGAGAGTCAAACTACTGAAAATAAGGTTAGTATGGGTCTAGGTTCATCAGCAACTACAGTTTTGCTCTACAAATCTGATCCTATTGAACAAACTACTTTACAACATGACATAGTTGGAGTATTCCAGCCAACATAAAAAAGCACATTTAAATGCATACAATTTCTCAAGCAATGTCCTTGCTAGCCTTCATTATAGTTACTTACTATATAAATGTTTTCCCATCAATTCTATTACCAGCGCCAGGCAGGATTCTTAGTTTTCACAAAGGCAGGTTCCCTGCAGTCTGATCTGACCTTTACAGATATCAGAGTCATCAGCTTGGACTCTCTAAGAACAAAGCAGAGGACCTGATAGAACTTGAAGAACCTGGACTCCTAGATGTTGCTCACTGATTTCTGATGCAGTTTCCTCATGCTCCATTGACCCACAACTCACAGGGGAATATGAAGGTGTTATTGTTTTCAAGGGATTCAAGTCAACCTGCTTTACAATATATAGCAGTGGACATCTAAAGCTGAGCTATTCCCAGGAGGCTCCTTTTGTAGCCAATGAAAAGAAAGGGGCCTCCAAAAATAATTTTAAATGACATACATTAAAAGCTCATCTTAGGATAGGATTTGTCCCCCACCAGAGATACCTTTTTTACTACACAAAAAGGACTCAAAGGTAACTACCTTGGATTTATGTATTTTGATTTTAGAGGCAGATGAACTCTATCTGTGAACTGCTTAGAAAGAGATGGAAAATGAAGATTTTTAAGAAGCAAAAAATTGAAATTTAATTTTTTTACCAAAGCCATTATAAGTCTCAGCATAGCAAAATAAAAATGACCACAATTATGAAAATTTCCTCAAGGGACAGTACAGGGACAAAGTCTGCTGTTACATGGAAGAATTTAACTGAGATAAAAGTATTGTCCACAGTCAGAATAATATGCATACAATAAACAATTATCAGTTAAGAGCTCTGGTCTCCAGGCTTTCTGTAGAAAAAATTTATCTAGCTCTGCTGCTCAGCATCATTGTCTTCAGCTAAGTTTCACCTTGCTGGAGTCATGTTATATCAGTGAATTCTTTTACCTTTTTCATGGTGAGGATAAGGCATTTGTCATTAGTTTTCAGGGTGGTATATCATCTGTTTCACACCTTACAGTTCTTACTTTTGCCTGCACTGCTGCCTTACTTGGCAATGGAAAAGTACCTCCTTTTATTAATTTATTTCCATTGGAGTAAAGAAATGAGGATAATTCACGTCAGCAGACTGGGATTTGTGGGTGTCATCACAATTCATGAAAATTGCTGCCACTTTCTCTCTATTATTCTGCAATACAGTTGGTGTATGTATTGACACACTACCAAAATTAGATGAAAACATTTACATTTTGTCCATAGAGAAACATCCCTCTGCTTTATTGTACCAGCTTAGTGATATGCTTTCCATACTCTACTTAGGTACCAGTCCTTAGCATCCAGTACAAATTCTAGGTCTCCCTCTTCCACATATTTCCTTTTTCCTTGATTCTTTGACTTTTGTCCTCCTGTCAGCCACATAGAAATCAGTAGAGTTTGTAAAGCTGCTTATAGCATTTTAAAACCATATCATTGCACTTAGCAAGCAACTGTGCTTTTGCTGGTTGGTGCTATGGATCACTAAAACAAGGTGGATAAAAGCCTTGTGAAAGAAAGTATATAGGCTTTTTGACCAACTTCTTTTTAGTGCAATTGTTTTTACAAGACTTCTTCCAAAGATGGGCCTCAGAATGAAGTTTTATCTCCCAGGCATGTGGAAGAAAGGCTTGTAATAGCTCTGAGCCGTGCATCACACCTAAATCCTGCTCATACATCTTGCTATTAAGGGCTTGACTGACACTTAATTTCCATCTCTATCTAGCTGTTCCCCTTGGCTCCTTTCTCTTTTCTTTATTTCTTTTGACTTTCAGTCCTCTGTTTCCTTTCAGGACTTCCTTCCTAAATTCAATATATTTCTTCCTAATCTACTTCTCATGATATTACCAGTTAGAAGTGCATTTCTTTCTTATAAGCATTTTTTTTAGACCATAGAACATAAAAATCTTATTTCATTATTTCAGGTGCTTTTACGTTCTGATTACTGTAATTAAGCAAATGAGTTTTTATGTTTGGTTAAGAGTTTTTAAAAATTATTTATATCCTGTCTGGTATTGTTTCAAGCTGGCATTTTATTTCAAAAACACTATGGTTTTGAGACAGGTTTATTTGGCCATGCATCCAGTGACTCCCTCTCACAATTTTAAGACAGAATTGTTCCTTGTGCCAGCTTAGGTGAAACATTCTGTATTCTGCTGCATTCTTGCATTTTTTGCAGAGTCCTACAACAAAGACAACTCGTCCCTTTTCTTTTGCGGATGATCAAACTAGGAATTAATACTAAAGGCTAATCCATGCCCAACATTTTTTTGTTGTTGTTGAGGGTGATTTTGGTTGTTTCTTATTTTTAAAGAGCAGTGAGGAACGTATGGTGCTCCCTGACTTGCTCAGTTCCCAGACATATGGATGCCTTCCAGCCACCCCAATGGCAGAGTGGGCTGGGAACAGACTTAGTGCCGATGTCATGGCCTCACTTGAATGCACAGACTCCCCTCTGCTATGGGGGGAGCCCTGTGGGGTACCCAGGTCAGCAATTCCAACAAAAAGCTGTCTTGAGGTGCCCCCCAGAAGATCACAGAGCATTGTCTAAAAGATTAAATGTGTGGCATATTTGTCACTGTCATCTTTTGTAGATTTTTGTCCCCAAGCTGAAAGTTTTGGCAAGCTATGTGCTCAGTGTTACACTCTGAGTAACCAATAATGAACTATTTGCTGTCATCAAAGATTAATTTATAAGTGTAATAATAGTTATATGCTAACTATTAAATATTTCTAAATGGAATGTGCACATATGGAACAAAGTGAGTTTTGTGACATCTCTTAACTCTGGTCCAGTTTCATTAACTTTTATTTTCTTCACCTGTTTCCACTGTCATTACTGTCATCCTTGGGGTAGGCATTTTTGAAACATTCATTTTAATTACAGCACAGTAAGAATGAAGCCCCTTGTGATATTTACCAGCAGAATTCTCAAGAAATTTTTAATATATTTAAAATAAATCGTGCTTATAGCACACTGCTTTCCCAACTGTACAAGATTTTAACTATTCATATATCATGTGTTTGCCACCTTTTTAACATTTAAACAGAGCCTAGAATTTATACCCTTTGATGACTCACCAGTCCCTGCTGTTCAGATGTAATCTTCATTCAATAAGGAGTGGAAGTCCTGAGTGAACACAACTTATGCTGCAGTGCTGACTGGGGTGGCAGAGCTCAGCAAAGTGGGTTAATAAATTCCAGAATGATCTATTCCTAGCAACAGACATGGTCACTCTGGAACCAGCTGTATCTGATCAATACATGCACAAGGCCAGATAATAGAGAAAGTGACACTGCTGGATGCTCAGCGCAGAAGCTCAATGCAAAAGTTTATGGTAGACTTTTACTGGCCCCTTAACGCTTGAGAAATGCAATCTTTGTTGAATGAACGATTAATAATTTGCTGGGAGCTTGGGGAAATGGAACAAATTATTTGTAGAACCTGCATGGGTAGGCTTTGGCACAGAGGACCACCTCTGACAGGCTAACTGTACCTTATTAAAGTAGGAAAACACTTCATAGATCCATTAGCAAGGAAGTGTTCACAGAAAAGACTAACTCCTCACTACTGGGAGCTATTAGCACATAATACTGCTGGCCTTTTCCTCTGACACGTGGAAGAGTTGAACATAATAGCCAAATCCTTGGGCTTACAGCTCTGTGGTCGATGTCTTTTTGCAATTAAACACGTGGGCTGATTCTGCCATTGTCTGTGGGCTTTAGCTGTAACTGAGATAAGGCCATGGCTTGGCGTATCACTGACTCTTGTGGGCATCATCAGCATCTCCTTTACTGTTTTGTATGATCCCACTGCTTTGGCACCCACAGTGTGTGCCCAGTTGATGTGTTTAGGAGGTGTGAGCAGGTGTGATAGCAATAGGCTGTCCTGAAAGGATTCTCAGGATTGAGTCTGTTGCCAGCCCAATCTGGCATAGGGGGTGCCTGCAAATCTCCTCAATGTGCCTGGAGGCAGCTGTGTGACTCCTTGCATGCATGAAACTCAGCTGCTCAGAGTTACTTGCACTGAGATATGTAACTGGTGCAGCTTAAGGGACCCAATTTCAGCAAGGTTATACCGATTTATCCCTCTTTATGATCTGACCATACATATTTATTTAAAATGCTGTCAGATTCCAGGTATCTTATATGTTTGTGTGGCCCATATTGCCTCTAGGATGAAATAGTGTATCAACTGACACAAACCTCAGTACTGGTACGCAGTATTTATGTGAGGTGTTGTCCCTTTTCAAATTGATGCCTGGCAAACAGCAGCTGAGTGAAACAAGGTGGCTCAGGGATGAAAAAGCTTTTTAGAAACCATAAAATCATAGCACATCATCTTCTCAAGGCCTGACCCTACCTAGATGTCTTCAAGATGGGATATGTATGAAAGCCTATCAATGGCAGAGATGCCTCTGCAGGCTGTAGAAAGGGAAGAAATGGGAAGATGCCAGTTAGCCAGAGTCAGAACTTCCTCCTCACAATCCCACTCCAGGGCTACTCAGTGGTGCCAACTCTAGCACAAATGTAGGATCACATAATTCATTTAATGTGTGTGTATGTATGTATATATGCATACATAGATATATACACATGAGCAGGTGTCACTGTTCATACACTGTATTCTGTTTTCCATTCCCCTGCCCACAGCCTTGAATGTTTATACACAGCCTTGTTCGGTCCAGGGCTCTCAGCAAACAGCCATGCACCGTGCTGTGTGCTCACACAATAGATTTCTAATCTCAGATGGCCCTCAAGCTTAAACTGCTGCAAATGTCAACATATGATTTCAGCTAATAGATATCAATTAGTGCCAAGGCCTCGATTTTTATCTCTGAACCTTTTACTTGCCTCAAAGACCAATTTGTGATAACAGACAGATTGAAGTGTGGAGTGCTGTAACCTCCTAGAAAACACTTGTGGCTTATTTGTGAAAGCAATTTTTTTAGAAAGGCTCCAGGGACTACACACATAGCTGCAACTATGAGAAAATGCTGCAAGTAAGTAACTGTTCTCAGATGTTCTAGTTGGGATTCACATAATCAAAAAAATTAGGAACCTAGTCTGTGGTGATCATTTTTGTTCTCTCTATAGAACACCAAGACAGACAGACATTCTCAGAGGCTGATTCATCTTAGATGTCAAAGATCCCCTAACAGATGGCTCCCTGATCTGCTCTCCAGTCAGTTCAGAAAACTGAATCCTTTCCTCAGTAAAAACACTCCTTGGAAGAGAAAATAAACTTCTCTTCCAGGAACAATTTGTGTTCACTTCTCCTCTCCACATGCAAACTACAAACCCATGCGAGGTCTACTTGTATCACCTCCATATCTGTATTTCACATTTCCTTTGCACTTTATTCTGCCTCACACCATTAGAAGACTGCTGTAAAGATTACTGCTACTTGTATTAGAATTGAAGTGAAACCAGTAAGAGAGACATCCTCTTTTGACAAATGCTAGCACAGTAGCATTTGTTTTCAGTACTTGTTCGTTAGCCCACAGACCCACTCTCAAGTCTTAAAAGTTGCCCTTTCTGCAGGTCAATTTTGTGGTAACTTGCAGGAGATTCAAGTACTGGCCACCCTACTTGAAGTCAAAAGGGTCTGAATCATGTGAGAGGGTAATCACATTGAATCTGTATATTAAATTATTTTATCTTTATGGCTTTTTGTTACCAGCTTAACCTATTTCAGTTAAAATATTTACTATTGCCTTCTGCTGGAGACAATTATCAGTGTGCAAAGAGCAAGCAATGCATTTTCTCAGATTACACAGAGAAAGCAGAACAACTCACTGCTTCAGACAGTCTTTTTTATATGAAGGAGAGTCAAGAGAGACATTGATTTAAAGAGTTAAGTAATTGGCACTTCAAGTTTCGATCTCACATACAGGAAAAAAAAGTTAAAGAGAACAGAAAATTCATCAGAATTGATCCAGAGTGAAAAGGTACAGTAGGACTTCTGAAAAGACATGTAAAATAAAGGTCAACCCGAAAATATTTAAGCCTGTCAAGCTAAACCTTGCTCTGGAAGAAATGAAAAAAAAAAAAAATTGGTGGGTTTTTTTTTATTGATTTGATTTTGTAATCTGAAGTTTTTAGTTTT